>MU223777.1:3512-13980 GCA_018584345.1 Thuja plicata
TAATGGAATGTGACAACATTAGGAGGTGGGTTAGAGTAGAATTTAGGATTAGGATTAGATTAGCATGGGTGAATGGGTTGAGAAGGGTTATAACCTAGGGTAGAAGTGGTTGAGATAGGTTAGGTTGTGGTTTAGGAGAATATTAATACATGAAATAAACTTATTTAATTCATTTATAAATATAGGAATTAAGTATTTAAACAATGAAATTGTTTTTTAATAATTAGATGACTATAGCCATTTTAATTAAATTAAATAGGCTAGGGGAATGGGTTAATTGCAAGTGGGTATTTGATTTAAGGATTTATTTAATTTCTTTATAATTAAATACTATAGCCATGTTTGATTATGATTTGGTTTGATTGGTTGAAATTGATTTGAATTGTATGGCTATAATAGTTAATATAAATCAGTGATAAAAATCACCTAGGATATTAAATTGAGTAAAAGAATTATGCCAAGAAGTAACATGATCATTTGGACATAAATCAAGGGTATGATCACACTTAGGGAAAATAGGGTCTATAGTTAGAACAGACCAAATTCAGGTGGTTACAACCACCTCTTCAGACTTTGCTTTGTCTTCAATTTGCAGGGGCTATGGTTGCATAGGTACATACATCACCTCAGGCTTTGTTTTCAATTCTTCCATCAATTTCTTTATCATTTGATCCCGTTGGTAAAGTTGCACTCGGCATAATTCTCTATCTTTTGCCAATGCACTAGTCTCTTCTACCAATGTGCTACACCTCTCAGATAATTGTTTACTTTTATCTTCATTCAAGTGAGCCCAGTGTATCATGATTTGGGATATCTCCAAATCCCCTATATTCTGCATTGTCCACATCATTTGATTGCCTACCATATTCTCTTGAATATTCACCACTTGGGGATTTTGGTCTTTTAGGCACAGGCTCCACATTGCAAAGGCCGGAGACTTTGGGCTATACCCAAATCCTTTTATCACATCACCTATCTGAGATTCACTAGCCATATTGAGATCTATTTGTTTCCTTATCTGATCAATTACGAAGGTAGATGCTAAATCCCAACCCTTAGCCAATAGTATTCCACTTCCTAGTACTAATTTCCTGGCATCTTCTAGTGAAATATCCTCATTTTCAGGATCATAATTTTGCAAAGCCACTAATGCCTCATTAGTTATGGTCTCTTTGTCATAAACTATCAATTCTACTCTTATTTGTTCTTTCTTGTACCATCTCAGGAAGTCTTTGAACTCCTCAGTTTTCACAAAGTTATCATCATTCAAAAATTCTTATTGATGAATCAATCTCTCATCAATACAAGCCTTAAGAGGCACTTCAACCTTATCCTCTAAATCAGGCTATTGTTTCTTACCCTCCCTAATTTCTTTTCTTAGGTTATGATCATATAACCTATTTCCAGGTACTAAGGCCTTAGCCTTATCTTTTTTCTTATTTTTCCCTTCAGTCGAAGGCTGCCCTATCTCTAGTTTCTGCCTCTTTGCAGTAGGTTCTTCTATATCATCTGGCTGGGTGACTACTGTTAAATCCACAATGTGGCCCTCTTCTCCCTGCAACTGTGGTATTTCAGCAATATCTTGCTGTGGTGGAGCATACCTAGTAGGACATGTATAATCACTGTCACTACTACTGTTATATTCAGATTCTGAATGATTAGGTGTCTGAGCACCTTTTCTGTCAAGAACGGTATCAAGCTATTGTATGAGCACATAATAGTTGTCTATCATGGCTTTAATCCTGTCAAAATATGGGAGATCAGGGTAAAAACCCCCAAAAGCCAACCCATTCCTCTTTATTTTCCTCTCAAGTTTTTACAGCTCCTAAATCCTCAGTCTTCTTGTATGAATATCATCTTCATGTAAGATATTCCTTGTTGCATCTTCCTTTATGCACTCACAATGGACATTAGTATTGGGTATTGTAGGAGTATATAATCTCCTTACCACTGCCATAAAACCTTCTGGGTCAATGTATCTATAAGGGGCTGCCCCCATTCTGTATCTTTCTAGCCATTGAACCACTGCATCAATAGCACCCTTGCCAATTGTGAAGTCAAAAATCTTAAACTACCTAGGGGTCAAAGTCCCCTTCTTATGTGGCACAAAATTCTCATTGTCTGTCAACAATAGCTGCCATATAAATTCCATTGCTGGTACATAATAGGGTAAGAGATGAGGTGGGTGAATACACCCATATACTCTGATGACTGTATAGTTTTCTTCCAAAAAGAAATCACCCCAATTATGCTTTCCATCCCACCTATCTGTGTAGTCACATGGCCTAAGCAATTGCATAATCTTTAGTGAGATTATTTTTCTACTGATCCCCAAACTCTGTATTATTGGATATACAATCCAATTCTTAAAAGCACAATAATCACATTCCCTAGAAGTGTAATTCCAAACCCTCACCCAAAATTGGATAGGATTTTGTCCTGCTTGGTAGAATCTCTGAGGAGTTAAATTATTAAGATCCATGATAACAAAATTGAAATGCAAAAGGAGATGCATAAGAATGGAGTAGTGTAAAAACTTAGGCTCCTTCTCCTTTGGGTTTTTCATCGTTTTCTGTGTTGCAATGAAACCCTCATGCATTTCATCAATGATGTGCTGAATATAATCATAACTAGTATTGGAGTGGACCTCTTGTAGGTCCAACACCATCATCAAAATCCTTGCATCAATCTTCTCTGCGTCACCATCTATTCCAAGCACTCTGCACAAGGCATAGGCAACATACTTGATATAGAAGTGTAGATCCTTATAATAATATGGGTTGGTCCTGGACGTATGATCTAAATATTTTCTCACTTCCTTTAGCATATGTTTCAGCAACTGGCTCCTAGCAATCCCAGGCTTTAGAGCATATCTCTGTTGTTGCTTTGTCATGTCAATTCTGGTGGACATGGTGTTGTATAAGCCGAAGGCTTGCATGAATGAATTTTTGTTCAATATTAATAAGGCAGTGCCATCATCCCTTTTGATGGTCTTGGACAAAACATCATAATGATTGGCGAGGTCCAAGGGTTTGATACTGGAATGGCCTTGTTAGAGTTCTTATAAAAATAATTGAAAAGAGAAAAACCTATTTTTCCTGCAGTAAGCGCATCTCAGACATCTCGATAGTCATCAATTAGCACATTTGCATTTGCCCTTTTATTTTGAGTCAAACCAGGAAGCAAACAGAGGAATTCATCTGAATAATTAACTTTTCCCTTAGCCTCATCTTCCACTCTTTCACTTTCATCACTGGTTGAGGCTACACTCACCGCTCTGCTCATGTTTTTAGTGCTTGAATCTCCTCTTCTTTACCGGTATTAAAAAAAATCTATCACTGAGGTCCACAAATTACCTTGTGCACAATTCTGGAAACAATGAGCTTTAAATTACAGAAAATTTTTGCAAACCTTTGAATTTTTTCTCTGTCAGACAACTGAATTCTTCAAGTTTAGGAATTCTGAAAGCAATGTGAATGCAAATGAATAAGCCATCAACTCCTTATAGAAACCGTTCAAAGTACACAGTTCATGATTTTTAGAACATCAATTCTACCTTTAATGCCACATACTATGAGCACAATTGAAAACCTAGCCGTAGTTTCCTAAGTGTGACAGGAAAATCAAATTTGTAAAACTGAATCCTCGGCAAAACCTTATAAAATTCAAATGAGCTGACAGGTCACCCCAGGATTGGCTCACTGTCATACATCTCAGCTACCCTTTTTAGCACAGTAATCATAATCTGAAAATCTGATTGGCCGATGAATGATTCATACTGACATATTTAATACTGCAACCTTTTTACAAAATTTGGGATCAAGCGACCATGCAACTGCACTTATTTTCTCTGTCACTAACCCCAATCCTTAACCCGAGATTTATCTGGAGATGCAGCGACTACACAACATCCTTACCTTCACTAACCATAGTCACCATTTCATGATCACGCAACACAAGGAAATCTAAGTCACCAGTGGTTATGACTAACCCACGTTCTTTTATGAGACTATGCGACTAGCTATTAGTGTTAACTTCCACAGTTATCTCTTAGTCACCAAATGGTATCTTTCTTTCACTAGACTGTGTGACTGCCCTTAGTCGCCCGATCACTGAATGCAAATGTTGAATGCCAAAACTTCTTGAGACATTGCGACAAGGCATCTTGCCCTTAAATTCATCTGACAACCTTGCGACATACCCTTGGCTGCTGAGTCGCGAGGACTTTTCTCCTTAGGCTCTTTTATTCTCAGACTTGGTGACTACCATAGGATCTTTCAATGATTTCATCTGATGGCTATCACTTAATCACCAAGTAACTTCTCATACCCTTAAAATATCCCAAGACCTTGCAACCAACAAAAACCCTTAGTTAGTCTCATAGTCACTGAATAAACTTATACCTTTAAGCGATCATACTGAAATCCATTTATCTCCTGACACATGTCTTATTTTGATTTTGAAAGTTGAGTTATCTGGCGACAACCCGACTATGCTTTATCCCAAACTGTAAAAGGTTAGTCGCTAAGTCTCAGAAGTTTCAACTTAACCGGCATCTTTTCTAGAGACTGCACGACTAAAGGCTTTTGCATCACACTTCACCTAAGACTTACTTAGCGATTATGCGAAAAAAGGAAATCGCAATGTCTCATAATATTCTCATAACTACTGAAAACTTCTTGTGACCTCCCGACCTATCTGTGGGCCCCTTGATACATTACTATTCTGTTTAAATGATTCCACGATTATGCGACAAATTAAATCATGAATTCTGGGAAAGAAAAGGGAATATTCTTATATTGCATGAGACTACGCGACACAGCCTAATCACTAAGTCAGAAAGAAAGAGGAATATTCTATTTTAAGTTATGTGACTAAGCGATCAGAATAGAACTCATGACTTAAGTGAGCCAAAAAGGTAACTGAGAAACATAAGGGGACAATGCCTTAGGGTTTTTCTTCAAATTTGAACACTAAAAAAGAGCTAGGGTTTTGAGTCTTTTGAATAGGCTTGAAAACTTGAAAAATTGGAGAGGGAAGACCACAAAACCATGGGAATGAAACCAAAACCTGGAATACAACCAACAGTGGCTCTCATGAGGATTGGATAAGCAAGGTTTATGACAAAGAACCACAGAATCTCTGGTTGCAGACCACCTCAAAAATGGAACCAAACACCAAAAATAGGAGGGAAATATTTAAAGAACTAACAAACAAGGAAAAGACTAAACATATGATACATATTTACTTGTGCACTACAATGATTTTCATCTGAAGAAAGGTTTCAAAAATTGCCCATGCACAGGCAAATCAAAACCTTCTCCCTCCATATCTTTCAACAAATATGAGTCTTTACAAAACTATTCTGAGATTATATAAGGCCCTAACCATAAAGACTCAAATTTCTTATGTTTACCTCTATCTTCTGCCCTTGCATTCCATTGGAGAACTAAGTCACCAGCCTAAAAATTTCTGTTAGTAGCCCTCTTGTCAAACAAATACTTCATTTTTTATTGTAACCCTATGTTCTCCTTCTGACTATCTCTCCTGGTTTCATCTAATTCTATCAACTGTATCATTCTATCTTGCAGTGGATCAGAGATATTCAAATGTTCTTCTTGTATAAATTGGTAAACAAGTAATAATTTATTTATTGGAAACCTTGCTTGTAAACCATATACCAATTCAAAAGGGGGTTTACTAGTTGCCTTTTTGAGTGTTATTCTATCAGCCCAAAGGGCTAATCTCAACTTTGTATGCCATGTTTTCTTATTTTGTTCTAGAGTCCTTTTTAGTATCTTCAATATGCTTTTGTTGCTAGACTCAGCTTTTCCATTAGCTTGTGGGTGATATGGGGATGAGTATGATATTTTAATCCCATACTTTTCACAAAAGCTTGTCATTTCTTCTGATCTGAAACTCATAGCATTATCCATCACTAATTTACTAGGCACACCAAACCTGGTTAAAATGTTATCCATGAGAAACTCAGTAACCACCGTGCTTGTTTCTCTCCTGGTAGGGATAGCCTCAATCCATTTAGTAAAATAATCAGTGGCCACCAATATCCATCTATGTCCTGCACTAGATTTCTCTTGAAATTCACCAATAAAATCAATCCCCCACATAGCAAAAGGAGCCTCAGTACTTACTAGATTCAGCAACAGAGCACCTGCAAATTTTAATTTGTTGGAAATTTTTTGACATGGTTGACATTTTTTGACATGAATATATGTGTCTTTGAATAAGGTAGGCCAATAATATCCTGACCTCAAAATCTTATGGGAGGTGGTCCTAGCAGAAAAATGACCTCCACATTCCCCTTCATGCATCTCAGCCAAAACCCTCGCAGCCTGGAAATTGTCAAGGCACAACAATAGTATACCATTCTTATCTTTCTAAAACAAATCTCCTTGAATCAAAATATACCTTTGATTTTGTAACTTCAAACTTCTCTTTTGATTTTCAGATAAATGATCAGGGCACTTAGCACTTTTGAGAAAGAAAACAATATCAACATAATATGGTTCCCTTTCTATACTAGTAATAGCTTGGTCATGTGTCTCTGTCTGGTTTAGCTGCACTAAATCTAGATTTTCTTCTATCATAAGTTTTTCCAGACCTTGTCCCCTTATTATTTTGGTGATACTGATCTCAAGATTGAACTCTTGTATCCTTGTAATCCATTTACATCTCTTACCAGTAACCTCTGACTGTGTAAGGATATCTTTTACTACCGAATGAGGAACATAGGCATGCACCTTAGCACAAACCAAGTAAGGCCTAAAATATTTTATAGCCTTAACCAATGCATAAGCCTACTTTTCCATTATTTCATAGTTAAGTTCTGCAGCCTACAAGGATCTGCTATAAAAATCTATAGGATGTTCAAATCCCTGTTCATCCTTTTGAAGTAATATTGTAGCAATAGTATGAAATGAGGCAAATGAAAACAAAGAGAAAGGCCTAGTGTAATCTGGAGATTTCAAAACTGGAGCATGTTGTACTGCCTCTTTAATTCTTTCAAATGCTTGCTGAGCTTCCTCATTCCAAACAAACTTAGTATCTTTTTTCAGCAATTTCACAATGGGCTTAACAATTTCTACAAAATTGACTACAAACCTTCAGACAAAATTTATCTCCCTAAAAAGGATTGAACACCTTTTAAATTTCTTGGAGCAATTACTCTTTGAGTTGATTCCACTCTCTTAGGGTCTATCCTTATCCCTTCTTTGGACACTATATGTCCCAACAACTTCCCCTCTTTGACCGCAAAATGACACTTCTTAGGGTTCAATGAAACACCATATTCCAAAGCTTTGTTAAAATTTTTACCCAAGTGGTCACAATTATCAGAAGCCCTTTTGGAATATGCAGTCAAGTCATCGTGATAAATGACCATGAATAGATCTATAAAATCTTTGAAAGCAATATCCATGGCCCTTTGAAAAGTTGCTCCTACATTTATTAATCCAAAAGGAATTCTGATATACACATATGTTCCCCAAGGAGTAGTAAATGTAGTTTTATATTGCTCTATTTCTTTAACTAAAACCTGGTTGTAACTTGAAAAACCATCCATCATGGACAACAATTCAAAACCAGTAACCTTGTACAACATTGCTTCCATATTTGGCAGTGAATAGTTATCTTTTAATGAAGCAATATTGAGGTTTTTGAAATCAACACATAGTCTGATGTCACCATTTTTCTTCCTAACTGGCATTAGATTTTATACCCATGTTGAATGTCTAATAGGCTGGATTATCCCAGCATCTTTGAGTTTCATAAAATCTTGTTGCATCTTGGGAGCCAACAAGGGATTAATAGGTCTTTGTTTCTGCCTGAATGGCTTGACATCTGACTTTAAAGGAATTTCATGCTGAAAAAGGTCTTCTCTATATGCTTTCAATTCATCATATGACCAAACAAAGACATTTTTGTATTTTCTTAATAGCTTAATCAGGTTTATTCTTACATGAGAATCTAAACCTTTTCCAATATAAACTGTTTGAGGATTATTTTCAGATCCTAGGTTTATTTCTTCTAGATCCTCAACATTGGCATTGCTTAACTTGGATGTATCATTTTGCTGAGTTATAAACAATGCCTCAAGTTCAACAAAACCCCTAGGAATCTAATTAGAACTTAACTTGACAACTTCATTTCCAAAGATATAATCCTTTCCATCATCATGTTCTAATAAGGAACCACAATCAATACTTTGGTTCTCATAGTGATCTAAACATTGCATGAACCTTAAAATTTCTTGATCATCCTGGAACACCTGCCAGTTGTATATGTTTTCTGGAACAACTGGTCTTGTTTTTACTTCAAGTATTGATACTCCATGTAAGGACAAATCATCATTTTTCATAGCCACATTTGCTAGAAAATCAGCCATTATATTTTTTGACCTTTCTATCCAATTTATATTGAAAGCATCAAACATCTCAAGTTGATCCCAAATAGCATGTTTGTACATTTTCAATATATCATTCTTCACAACATATTTAGATCTGACTTGTGCTACCACCAACTCAGAGTCACCATAAACCTTTAAACATTTTATACCATGTTTGGTAGCAATCTCAAGTCCTAAGAATAAAGCCTCATACTCTACAGTATTGTTTGTACATTGAAAGTCTAACAAAAATGAGTATTTAAAAGTTGTACCTAATGGAGATATTAATAATACTCCTACCCCTGGTCCCTCTTTAGAGAAAGCACCATCAAAGTACATTTTCCATAGTCCATATTCCTGCAAGATTGATTCTTTATTCAAAAGGTCAGCTTCTTTATTTTTAAGCTCATCTCTTTGCATTCTAAAATTTTCCATGTCTATGTCAATGCAATAGTTCACATGAGTATCCTCATATTTTTCTATCATGTTGGGAGTTCGGCTCTCTCTCAAAACATTGACATTCTCTCCAGCAATGTTGAAAGTAGCATATGATAAATCATTTTGTATACTACCACCCATCAAAGCACTCCATTTTATTGATAACAACATGCCATAGTGAGGTGGTATGTCAACCATAAGAACATTCATTGTCATCACTACATCAGGCCAAACCGCTAGCCGATAAGGCATAGCTTCAATAGTTCCAATTACACGGACCTCTCTAGAATCCATAACTCTGCATCTTCCATATGGTGTATCAACTTGTAGCCCCATTGCCTTCATGATTTTGACTGGCATAACTATATTTGAGGCTCCTGATTCAATCATGCAATTCTTGAGCACTTTATCATTGATTATTAATGAGAGAAAAAATGGGTCAACAACTTTTGGAGAGGAATTTGCATTTAGGAATATTTGAGGAATTTTAGATGTTAACACCTCCAATTCATTTCCTTTTGTATTTGGCTTCTCAGAAACCACCACTAGACCCTGAACCTTTATTGTGGGTGCATTATTTAATAATGACATGAATTTCTCTTTATGTTCTTTAATCCTCATCATTTCTAGAAATGGAACCTTAACTGTCATCTGGGATAGACACTAACCCATGTCTACTAGAGTATACCTCACATCTGAAGACTTTGATTTATCAATAATAACTTCACTTTCCCCATTGTGTTCCTTTTGAACCAAGTCAGGAACAACATTTGGCTCTATGGCCTTTGTGACAATCTTGACCTTGTGTTTATTTACACTTTCATTAGGTCCTTCCTTTTTCTGAACATACTTAGTGTCTGCCTTGTTTTCCTTTATAAAGACACCTGAAGGTTGGCTACCAGTTCCACCTACCACCCTATTCTTTAAGTGGTAATTGATTCTAGCTTTATTTACTAACTCAGTAGTAATTCTAGCCTTCTCTTCATTTGAAGATTTCCTTATGAGTGGAACATCCAGACCATCTTGAGCATAACATCTTATACCGTCATCAGTTTCATCAGTCTCACTGTCAGACAAAATCTGTTGGTGATGATTCTCAATCCTTTTTTCTGAGACATAGGAGTCATGATTCTCCTCTTCATTGTTTGAATCAACATCATGGCATGAAAAGGTATTGGTCATACTATGATCACAATGTTCCCCCTCATCCTTTTCCTGTTCCTCACTTGCCCTTAAATCCAAAGAGACAACACAAAAATCAGGATTATGAGGAGCGTCAGAAGCCTCACACCATGTCTCCTCATTGCAGAAATGGACAGAATTTCTATGTAAGGGATCTAGAGTTATACTGTCTATTTTTTCCCTTTTAGGTGCAAAAACAGGCTTTCCATCTTTGAACTGAGTTCCATATGGATGATTTTGCATTCTATTTTAAGGATTATAAGTAGTATTTTAAGAAGGTCTATTATTCTGAGGAGCCTTATATTCTTTGTATTCCAGCTCTTTTAGATTGCTCTTGCTAAACCTTGCATCATCCCTCCTATTTAATTTACCAGACACTCTTCTGTTCATTTCAATATTGACTGCTATTTTATAAGCATCAGTGAGTGTTCTAGGGTTCTTATC
>MU223777.1:34177-41677 GCA_018584345.1 Thuja plicata
GAATAATTATTCAATGTGTAGGAAGGAGAAATGGAATTAGTATATAAAGTAAGGAATATAATTGTAAATGAAATGTTATTTTCTTACCCTATCTCTTAAGTTCTAAATGTGAAAGTAAAGAAAGGAAGTGAAATTCAATTTGGGTTAGTAATGTTAATATGTTAGCAAATGAATTCATTAAGGGAACCTTAAGGAATGTTATGTGAAGCAGTAGTGATTTAATGTTATAAAAACAAAATTGTTAGTTGCAATTTTTGGTCATAAGACATTATTCCTTATGGGTTCCCTAGCGGGGACATTACATTGGAACCTTAAGGAAGGTTATGTGAAGCAGTAATGATTTAATGTTAGAAAAAAAAATTTGTTAGTTGCAATTTTTGGTCATAAGACCTGATTCCTTATGGGTTCCCTGGTAGGGACATTACAGAATCCCCTATGATCATTGATGTGCAAGGAAATAGAAAATTATCAGAAGCAAATACCATAAGATAGTATTTAGAGATTAAATACACTCTTTTAGAATGAAATTTCTCTTAACAAAAGATCAAAGATATAAGTAGGATATATAAAACAAGGTGAATAAGAGTGGTTAATTAGATATTCAAGATAAACCAAAAATCCCATTAATATGAAACCTTAAGCATATTAGTGGAAAAAGTGTAGATTTTAACCAAAAACAACTATTAAAACATGCCAAACATCTGGCATAATTGTACATTTCATTCATGTCAATGATATTATTATTCATCCATATCATCATTAAGATCATATTCATCGACGACATCACCACCACCACTATCAGTGTCGTCAAAATGATCATCATCGTCATCATCCTCTTCATAATCATCATGATTAGTAGCAGCATCATGTTCATCTTCTTCTTCATATTCGTCTTCAAATAACTCTCGATCATGATCATCATCTACATCATCATCCACTTCTCCCTCTTCCTCGGTATCTTCTTCTTCTTCCATCACATTATACTTTATTGGCCTTCCACTTGGATCATGTCTAACAACAAATGACCAACCCAGTTTATGTGGAACCTCTGAGTAAAATACCTACTCACATTATCTTGGAAGAACATAGGGCTCTTCGCCAACTAGCTCAAACAACCTTGTATTAATCATTGAAAATCCACTACCATGTTCAATAACAGTTCTATTAGGATCATTTTGATTGAGATGTAGCCTATACCATTTCATGACGAAGAGAACTAATTTGAATGAATTAAAGTCACAGTCAAGTATATCAACCAAGATAGCATAGTATCAATTTTGCTACTCTCGAGGATGTAAGTCATTTCTAGATGAAATATTGGTCACTTGGAAGACTGCACTTATCCCAAAATCACAAGTTCTCTTCATGTCATCCAACTTTTTGATGTGAAATTTATAACCATTATAGAACATAGCCATGTGGTGTTTCACCTACAATAATGTCAAACACGTATAAATTATTGTATCATGAGTTGAAAAACATATGGTTGATTAACAAATTTATAACTACTTGGTGATCTCTTAAACCATATGCTAAATCTATTTCCTTTTGTGTAACATTGGGATATCCATTATGATGGGCTTGTATAACCAATGAAGACACAGATTCCCATTTTAATCTATGACTATAATGTTGACATCGTTCAATCCAGACCGTCATCCAATCTGGATTGTTTGCAATAAACAAATGTATTGCATCCCACAGTTTAGAAATTGTACAAAAGTATATAGATGATCAGTTACAACAAATTTATTTTTAAGATTAAGAATTAATTAACTACAATAAAATCTCATAATTTATTACCTTTCAGTTTCTTAAATCTACTGTTTCCCACCAAGTACTCCCCTTCAAATTTTTTAGTGGAGTCAAGATCCCAAATGCAATCTATATGGGTCTTTGCTGCAAGATTAGGAAGATATTGATTAATGTACACCATAATCTGGTATACCATATATCCTTCAACCATAGAACCCTCAGGACGTGCTCTTTTTTGTACCAAACCCTTCAAATATTTCAAGCGTCTCTCAACCATCCACATTGACCTAGCATGTATAGGTCCACACAATTCAATCTCCTCAACTTGGTGTATGAGGTAGTGCTCTTGTGCATTGAAAAAGGTTGAAGGTAAACACTTTTTCATTTCACACATTAGATGAGAAATTATTTTCTTCCAATATTTTATATCTTCTTTATAGATTTCTTTAGATGACAACCACCTACAAGGGATTGAAGACATAAAATATATAAATATAGGACTTTACAATATATTACTTGTTTGATATTATTGTTTGATATAGTGAACAAATATCACTCCTTACCTCATGTATTTTCCAATATCATATCACTTGTTTGATATTATTGTCGAAGTTCTCTAGGAGCAATAAGGGTAGAAAATACTGCAAAAATTGTCAACTAATCATTTCATACAATGAAAATTGAATGCAGTTACATAAATATAAGTTAAATACAAAAGGTTGTGACTTACCTTAATGAAGGTATGCCAATCATGTATTTTCATCCCTGACCCAAAATCACTCTTCTTTGATATGACATTGCTTATATTCACAACAAATCCTGTAAGAAATCAAATTTTGCATATGACTTCTTTTATGGTATTACTTTGTTTCTCTGATAATAACCAAGGAAGAGCACTTGCATTAATCTGGTCTCCATTGCTATTTGATTCAATGATATTTTTCATTGCATGATTGGAATCATGAATGTCACTATAAATTTTTCCAAGTTTTTCTTTGTCACACCTTCCATCCAATATTTTCCATAGTGTCTCTGTTACATTCTTTCCAATATGCATAGTATCAAACAAATGAACAATTGGTAGTTGTTCATAGTAGGGAAGCCTACTAAATTCTCTAGGATAACATTTTAGTCCCTTTGGAAGCTGTTCAGTAATTCCTTCACGACCTTCAAGATCATCAACTACATAATTGGCCAACAAAACACAATTGAAATATATAATTTTCAAACATCAACCATTAGGTGGAACGATATTACCTCCATTTCTATTATATTTCAACTGCCATAGGTGAGGTGTCATTCTTCAGGGCTTTGATGTAGTCTCATCTTTCCCATTGAAAAGATGTTTTTCCACACTTTGATACTCATGATTTCTGGGGAGGAAGTGCCTATACTCATCAAACACCTGCTTTCTTAAACTTTTGGAATGGCGAGATTTCATCTTTGGACCACACATTGGACATCAAAATTTTTCCTTTGTTTGAAGACCTAAAAGATAATGATACAATTGGATTAAATATGTTAATTTTTAGAATTAGAATTATCGTGTACAACTAGAACTCACCATAACATACCACATAAATATGTCAACCCTAGAGCATCATGAATTGTCCACACAAGCATTGCATGGAATTGAAATTGTCTTTGTCCAATTGGTCTAGAGATGTCATACATAGTGAAACCATTCCATAACACCAACAACTCGTTGAGAAGAGGAACAATATATACATTCATATCTTTCACTTGGTACTTACCTAGTTCAATTAACAACAACATCATATAATTATTGTGGCCATTTTACTCCAAGACTTATAGTTACATGTAGATAACTATAAAATAATAAAATACCTGAAACAATCATTGCCAACATAATGTGCTCCCTCTTTATTGACATCCATGGTGGAAGGTTATTGCTGATAAAAAAAAAAGGGCCACACCAAGTAAACAGATCTCATCTCTCCATACAGATTGACATCATCTTCTGCCAATGAAATTCTAATATTTTGAGGTTCTTCTTTAAAGTGAGGCCACTTTTCCTCTATTTCCATAAATGATGAAGCATCCGCAGGAATTCGCATAATATCATCTCACCTCTTTCCGCGTGCATGGTAATCCATAAATTGTTCCAAGCTATTGCTCCTGAATAATCATTTCAGACATGGAATAATGGGGATGTAATGGAGAACCTTGTGAGGCACCTTTTTTTTCATTTGATCATCTTGTTATCTGCTCGTATGGAATTCAGGGCATTATGTTGCATTTTTGTGTTCTTTATGATAAATAATATGACCTCCCAGACAAGCATATATTGCTTGATACTCCATTCTAATATGTTTCATAGTGGCACATAATTCTCGGTACGAGCGAGGGAGAACATTTGATGGTGGTAATAGAAACTCACCTATCGATCTACAGCAAAAAAATATAAGTCGTTACTATAAAAAATATTAATGGTACATGTTTCACCTTTTATAGACTATAATGACGTATATGACAAACCTTAGCATACGTGACATTGCTATGTTGGATAAAAAATTCATAACCTTCAAATTTACCAACAACAATAAAGCAGAGAGAAGAGTCGATTGGGAGCCTTTGTAAAGGGCCATGTTCACCTTCTCAAGTAGAGGTATATCATGGACGACATCAATGTTATCATCATCATCATCATCATCATCATCATCAGCAGCAGCAGCAACACTAGTAGCACCAGTACCAAATGTGGCAACGATCAATGCATTCATACCATCATCTTCAAATGTGTTTTATGGCGGATTATCGTCATCTTCCATGGGATCATGATCTTCAGCATCAATACTCACACCTCTACGTTCCTCTATATTCACACCCCCATATTCCTTTGAGATGTGGTGGTCCATATCATGTACTACACTAGGGAGATCTACCTATATAAAAATGATGATAATCAAACCCCCCTTCAATGTGATAATCAAACCTCCTTCCATGGTTCATATGTATATTACTTGTGAAAACAATATAACAAACAAAGATTACCAATGGATGATAATCAAACCCCCCTTTAATGTGACCATTCTCCCTACAATGTCTCTTTGTTATTTTGATTTTGATTCTTCTTGTCTTTAAGCCGTTACAACTCTTGCATGGACAATAACATTTGTCATTGCCTTCTCTTTGAAAGTTAGACAAAAATCTAGCGATTGTATCGCTATTTTGATCGAATTCCCTTGTATTATCTGACATGATCCTTAATGTGTATATTTGCAAAAAAAATAGACATGTTTTACTTAATGTTTATATCTACACATATGGTTTTGATAGAAAGTGGTCAATCTATTTGCTCATGGTGAGAACTGTTTAGTTGTGACAAAAAATGTCAAACAAAAAATGACATGTTACGGTAGGTTTTATAAATGATATGTTACTTTATAAATTTAACTTTGAGTTTTATAACTGTACATATATTTTCTTCAACTCCCCCACATTGTAATCATATCAACAGGTTGATATTGAATTCTATGTCAAGATTTACAACATTAAATTGATCATAGTCGGAAGACTCAAACACAAGAAGAATATGAGTATAGCCAATTTTCAGCAGAATATGAATGAATGCAAACATACATTAGTGGATGAACATAAATAATGAAGGTACAAACATTTCCTGAAGTAATGAATTGTTGACCCGGTGTTTTGATCTAGTATGCTCCTGTATGATCCACAACCTGCAAGGAAGGAAAAGATGGGGTTAGATCTAAAGGATCTAAGCAATGACTGACACCCTATTACTGATCTTCATCTTCAATTATGTATGTGGATAGTCATAGTTCCTTAGAATTTGATCTTTATATGGAAGCCATGGCTTGAGGTAGGCATTCAATCTTTGTCTTCTCATTAAATCAATTTCATTTTGATGGCATTGGTTTATTTAATGGCACAATATGAATGTTAATACTTCCATTGTTTACATTTTTGCATTTGGAATGCTTGATGACCCGCGAGCTTTGAGGACCGTGTCTATCTAGCACAATATTTGCACCTTAGTTAACAAAATATGTTGTTAACAAAATATGTTAACACCATGTATGTTAGCCTACTAACATATTTTGTTAACAACATATTGTGTCAACATGTGTTTACTAAGCTGCAAATATTGTGTTGCATTGATTATTAGCTCATTGTTTAATACTGGCATTGTTTACATCTTTGCATATGGAATGCTTGATGACCCATGAACTTTGAGAGCTAGGGAATCATTGCTATTACCTTCAAGGAAATATGTGAAGTGTTTTATATCTCTTTATTTTTTTTTCTATTGATATTCACTATGTGGTACTCCTCGTTTATGATCATTTCATGAGGAAATGTCTTGATGGTGTGAGACCTACATTAGACTGCTATAGTTTTACTATTTTGTTCTCATGTTTTCAGTATTTTATGCTTTGACATAATTTTCCTCTCAGAGACTTTTTATACATTTGAGGATCAGTGGAATCCTATGTTATATATTCAGCACCTGATTTTGCAATCAAGGTACTTTTGAGATGCTTTATGTTCTGATTTAGTTTCAGCTTACGATTGATGTCTTATATGGATTTTAATGTATGAATGTAATATGATGCATTTGGTTTAGGAAACAAATGCTAGGTTAATCTAGTTCTAATACAATGTGGTTTATATGCTTACATATATATTATTGACATTTTGTTATGTTTCATATCATGTTTTTTCGGATCTACTGATGTGTGCATTGAGGGTGCAGGAAAAGTTTACCATGGATCTAAATCGGGGACCCAATACTGGAACCTATGTAAATACCCATTCTTTCTAAGGTCCTTCCTATATAAAAAGACATGAACCTCATTATTTATGTGATTATTTTGTAAACGTGGTTTGCATGTGTTTCATTAAATTAGTAAATGTTTATGTGAATAAGTCATGTCATTTGTTTTAATTTAATGTGCCAAGTTTGGCAATTGTTGTAATTTAATTGTTTACATGGCTAGTAAAGAGAACCAAGATTAGTTAAGGGTTAACTAAGGTTATCTAGGAGTAGTACCCAAGCTTACCCTAGGGTTAGAAGTTTTTAGAAGTCTTCTTGACTTAGAAATCCGTAGGTTAACTTCAGGGTTAGTTTTAGGAGGTCTTTTGGGTTCCCAGGGGGTAACCGCGGTCAGTTTTAGTCACCCAAATTGGTACCCTATGGGCTAGGGGTCATTTTCCATCATTAATGAACCCCTAAAATCATTTATTTCTCCCTTTAAGTGTCATTTTCAGTCTTGAGCAAATTTTGAAGAGGAGTGTGACTTTGGTTAACCTCACTCTCTCTTCTACCCAAGTTTATTTTGACTTCACCCTTGGAGAGTTAGACAAGTTGATTAGTTTAGGATTGGTTAGATTTACCTCAACTTTGGGTTAAGCCTTGCTCTTTTTGGAGGTTTTCCTATTTAGGGAAGGTTTTAGGATGAGTTTAGTGTTCATCCACTCTCTACCCTTAGAGACATAATTCAGTTTGAAGGAGCCTTTTTGGAAGGAGCTTAGGAAGGATAGCTCAACACCAATCATTTTCTCTTTTCAGCTTGGGATCAAGGTTGGATTTCTTTAGAATAAAAATTACTTGTGTTCTTGAGTGTTCTTGAGCTCAAGGACTCCATTAATGGAGTCCTATGTGTTTTGAAGCTTTATTTTCAGTTTTGAAATTTAAATGTTTGTTTCTCAATGTCTTTATTTTGTGATTGATTTCGAATGGGTCTTCAAGGGACACTC
>MU223777.1:61229-72128 GCA_018584345.1 Thuja plicata
CTACCCCCCCCCACCACAAAACCCCTCCCCCTTATTTAGGCAATATATTACCCCCTTTTTTGGCCCATTTTAAACCCCCCAATATGAATACATGCGATAGTGTATTGCCCCTTCAGTGAAGACCGTGTCTGTGTGTGTGTTAAGTTTATATGCATATATTTTTAATTCTACAAAACCCAATCGAGCTCTGTAGAACTAAAAACATATGCAAAACTTGATCTGTTCACAATGTTTTTAGTTCTATATAACCCGGTCGAATTTTTAGTATTAGGAACATAATCGGGTCTTTTAATAGTTAAAAACCCAATCACATTATGCTTAGCTAATAGGCTTCGATAAAGACCGTAAGGCTTAGGAGTTATTTTTCCCTCTATTTCTCTCTTTTTTTACGCCCTTCGTTCTTCTACGCCAATTTTTCAAATTCCTTATGATGAGGTTTACACATCATCAATATTTGTAAAATTACCACCATAATATCATGTCTTCTCAACTTTCTAACCATATAATTTTTATTTTTATTTTTGGACATTAGCATAGTAATGTTTAATTTTCTTTACTAGTGTCTCCATAGTTCTCATAGACATATCTACCATTTCCTTAATTTAAAATAAATTACATATTATTGTTCTACATTTGATTATATAGACTTTTAAAAAATTTGCATTTTTTATGATTTTGCTGCAAGTTATATCTAGGGCACACACAAACAAACTTAATTTTAAGATGCGCAAATACACAACTTCTACCCCTTAGTCTTACCTATCTTTTTACGAAAATATTTTTCAAAATACTAAATCTGATTACATTCTTTTGGATGCGCACAATTAATTTTTGAAAATTTGAGGAATAACTTTTCCTGCACAACTGATTTGACCCTCTTAATCTTATCCATTATTTAAAAACTTTAGTAGTTTAGAAACTATATTGAGAGTACTACAATTCTTGCTTTTTTCTACATCTTCTAATTTTAAGTGCATGACTCAAATTTCTTTTGGAAGTTCACATTTACCTGATTTTAGGAAAAAAAATGTAGTCACTTATACCCCTTTTTACACACATTTTGGTGCACTTATCATTTAACGACGTGTATTTATTATAACAAATATTACTAATCAATAATATTTATAAATTTTTATTTCTACGATAAAAATTTAATCTTTAATTTATATTTTATATTAAAATTATAAAATTCAATTAAAATATATTGAACTTTTTAAAAACATGACCTTAGAAAATAAAAATCTATAGAAACAAAAATCAAAATATTGAGCTTAATAAACAATATATGAGCTATTTTATTTCATTCATATCCACACTGATAAAAACTCAAATTAGAAAGTACAATTCTTCTATAAATACATCTCCCACCATAGCAAAAACCAAAGAACAAAAATAGAATAGGCCCCATGACCTAGAGTAGCCATAAAAAAACAAACTACATAGTATTCTTCCTGTAAAGCAAATGCAAATTATTGGACAACAAAATAAAAGGCTGGGATTAAAACCTTTTTCATGAACACTATCTTGCACAATACTTTGGTTCTATTTTATTTTGTGACAATCAAAGTACAGTACAAATTGCAAACAATTTTGAAATATTATTTTGACTTAGTATAAAATGAACAACTATATTTATCACAAGTTGATTGAAACCGAATTCTTCAAAATAGAAAAAATACTTAAAATGCCAAAAATAGACATTAAGAAGGGACAGTCATATTCTCCTCTCCATTATTTTCTTGTTCTATTTTTGTTTATCACTAATCAATGTTAGAAATAATATTAAGCAAAATTCGGAAAACTAAGAAACTTCCAAAATATAGAAATCGACAACGTCCCCTCGTGCAGATGGATTTAAAAATTCATAGAATACTGAACTTTTTAGATCTTCTAAATCTTTCTAAAGCTTATTAGAATATAAATGTGCTTGCTGCCAACTGAAGAAGGAGGTGGCTCTATTGGACTCATGTAATAAGATTCTCACCTGTTTTTTTCTGTTTTTTCCCTCTCTTACTACTCTATTTTTTACTGATTATTTTAACTACAGCAGACTTATTATAATATATTATTTCACAAAAGCTATCAAAGATCGTTGAAAGCCCATGTCAAAATAATCATTTTCCTCGGAAGGAGAATAAAATAATAACTCCAACTCAATTAAGATCATTATTTTTTTTTAAGATTATTTAATAATCATGACTGATTTTTTAAAATCCTCAATTATTATTTTTATAGCCCCAACTCAACTAGCATCAATACTATGGTTTATAAACACAGACTAGTTTATAGACACAACAGTAAACTTTTACCTTGATTTTATGGTTTACTTGGAAAAATTAAAATATTATAACATTTATCAGTTTAGTACAATAGAAAATAGTTTATTATAACATAAATAATCAAAATAATTTTCTATTGATTTTTATTGGGAGATGGTGAGAGTCAAGACAAAATATTTGAAATTTTTTACTTCTTGATTATCTATATTCACATTGTTGTGTTAGTCAGTGGAAGGATTGGAATATTGTTGATCAGAGGCATCTTCCCCCTCATTTATCTCATGTGTTGGATCAACTTGTTGGTCAGAATAAGGCTCACTAGAGCTCTTTGTTATTTTTGTTGTACTATTTTCTTTGGCTTTCAATAATTTTTTGCCCCTCTTTTAGTTAAATATCCATATTCAATAATCTTTAAGGAGGTTATATCAGTAAGTAGTCATACTTACTGTGAAATCTGTTAGGAGGGTTAAGAGTAAGGAGTTAGAATCATTGATTTAAAAGTAAATTATTATTTTTCAATATGTGTTTCAACTTTTTGATTTAAGTAAGTAGAAATTTTTGAAGGTCAAGCATTACAAAATTAAATAGAACAACTAACAAAATAATAGAAATTCAACAAAAAGACAATTTGTTGTGTGCAAAATAAACAAGAACAATGCAAACCTGTTTAAACCACTCAAATGAAGTCTTTCACTGCCGGGATTATCAATCCAATCTAATCCACTTGTACTGCTGTTTTCCATGGTAGTGCTCATTTTCTAGCTGCATAAAATCTGATTTCCACTTATGTGGGTGGATTTCTATTTAAAAGGAACATGTCTTCCCACCCTATGAAATTTTATTTAAAAAAAAGTTTAATTCATAAAATAAAAAATGATGAACTTGTTTTTTTCATCATTCAATCAACCTTTTGTACTAACATTGTTGAACTCAATGCAAATATATTAAATTCCGTAAAGGCGTAGTCAAGTTATGGAAATATATGAAATCTATAAACTAATATGATTTCTTTTGAAAATAATTTGAATTTTTTCAAGATATTAGTCCACTTTATATGAACTAATTATAAGAAATATATATGAACTAACATGCTTCCTTTTATTCATATTCACACTAACAAAAACCAAATTTGGGAGCCCAATCTTCCTATAAATACCCCTCCCATCACAACTCTCTCAAATGCATAGCAGCTCTTGGATAGTTTTTTTTTTCATTAGAGAAAAAACCAAAATGGTTGTAAAGCTGGTTGGACCTACTTATGCAACCTGCAGCAGAAGGGTGCTTGCATGCCTGATAGAGAAAGATATTGATTTTGAAGTTGTGCATGTTGATATATTGAAGGGGGAACAGAAAAAACTAGAGTTCCTCGCTTTACAGGTAAGGGAACTTCCTTATAAAATGATTTTTTTCTGTTGGTTTTAAAATGGTGCATTTATAGTGTTATACATTGTTAGTAACTTGTATTTGTATGATGTGTGATGCAGCCATTTGGAAAAGTTCCAGTAGTCCGGGACGGAAACCTTACCTTGTTTGGTAATGATATTAATTACATATATGCTAATGGGTAGTCTACACTATTGCTTTCAATCTGATATATTCATTTTATGTGCATACATTATCCCCTCCAATATCATATCTATAATGTTTGTATTCAGAACTCATGTGGGTCTTACATAATTACTTTTCTGTGATATGTTTATTGTATGTGCTGAAAAATCTACTGGTTAGCTCATCAATCATTGATATTATCACTGTATAAATACAGATCTGGTTTGGGTAGTATAGATCTGAGTTTCTATGAATTGGGTATGTGCAGAGTCAAGGGCTATCATTAGATACTATGCACAGAAATATGCAGGACAGGGGACTTGTCTGCTGGGCAAGACTGTGGAGGAGAGAGCATTGGTTGAACAATGGCTTGAAGTTGAAGGACAGAACTTTAATCCTCATGCTTATGCATTACGTTATCAGCGTAGATATGCCCCAAGGAATAATGTGCCTCAAGACAAAGCAGTTATTGAGAGCAGTGTGCAAAAGTTGGGGGAAGTGTTAGATGTGTATGAAGAGAGGTTGTCAAAGAACATGTACTTGGCAGGGGACTTTTATAGCCTTGCTGATCTAACACATCTTCCATATATTGTGTATATAGTGAATGGTACAGATAAGGGATATCTGATTAAGGATAGGAAACATGTGAATGCATGGTGGGAGGATATTTCCTCCAGATATGCATGGAAGAAGGTTTTGGCTATGTAAAAACCTTGATCAAGCGGCTTATTCTCTTGCTACTGTTTGTTCTAGTCTGTATTACTGATCAACAGAAACGAAAATCGTGATTGCATTACTGATTCTCAAAAGTTTTAATAAGCTTAATGAAGTGAATGATTTCTAATGTGGTATTGTTAAGGTAACATGATGTTTATGGAAAATGCTTGTTGCCACTTTTTAAGTGCATTGGTTAACAAGGGCATCATAAAAGCTACTAGAAAAATATTTATTGATGCAGTAGGCTTGATTTACAAACCACTAATAGGTTTATAGTATTCAATGGTTTATTTTTTTTGAACAAAGCTTTTTATAAAGAAATAATGACTGTATATTTTTTTTTAATAATAACAAAATATCCATCTCTGAAAGATAATATACAAAATCAGAAACAGCCAACCAACACATTGAATAAGTTAAACATACCATATAGGAACATAATTAAATAAAAATTTGTTGTATGGGAGGGTGTACGTACACCTAAATTCAGCCTTAATATTGAATATCTGTATATTGTTTAATTTTTATATTATCAGCAGTAAAACAATGGTGATGTCCTTTAAAAAGAAGTTCAAAAGTAGTTCAACCTTCATAAGCACATCAACAGCAGATTAATGTTAGATAAACAAAGTCCAGCAACATAACTTACTATAAATTACTATTGGTGTAACAATATAAACTTGCAAACTACTTAAAGTCTTAATAATAATAAATTGTATACTACTAGACATACTTAATGTCTTAAGAGTATAGAATTATAAACCACTAGCCATAAACAACAAAAAATAAAATAAAAAATCATGGCCAACAAACCATCCAGAGGCTAGTGGAGCACATTGCTTTGGTCTTCAATAAGGAAGTTGAAAAGTCCCTTGTAGTTACCTTCCTCCGCGTCCTTTCCATGACCTTTTTCTACATGAGGCTAAATGAGGTCACCAAACTATTCATGACATGCAAGCTGAATTCAGAGACGCTTATTAGTTTTGTTTCCATCTCTTGAACCTTGTTCTTCAACACTTTAAGCTCCCTTGCAATGTTCTTACAATCTACGTAAGGTTCCATATCACTATCCAAATTGTGCTCTTCCTCCAAGTTAGGTACAATGTTCTTGTAAGGTCAACAGGCCCAAATTCAATACTATTCAGGATATAGGTGAACCTATTGTTGGAAATACAATAATGGGAAAGCATGATACTGAGCGGGGGGGGGTGAATCAGATCTTCAAATATAAACACTTGAAACAAACTGATCCACATTCATACATAAATGAATCTAATGTAATCTCATATAGCATCCACACCATGAAATAAATAACACATTACACAATAATTTGGTAACCCAAAAACCCAAATAGGTAAAACTGGGGTGGGGATGACACCCACAAAATTCTCCACTACTGCAATAATAAAGTGTACCGGTTAAGGCTACAAATGTTCGATTACAAAAAAGTAATCTACCCTGTTAAGAGCTTAAGATCATTACAATCTACCCTATTAAAGGATTTTAACTTACAATGAAGTAAGCACTTTGTTAAGAGATAAATATAGGCCTGCTAAAACCACTCTGTTAAGAGATTTTCACTTGATACAATGATTAGAAAGTCTCAAGTATTGATCCTTCGATATGCACTCTGATGCTGATGACGGATCTCCTCTTTACAGTATCTCTTCTGATCTTATAATCTGATATATCTTTACTCTGTTGTTCACGGTGTTATGCTCTACTTGATCTTTGCTTCTGAACAAAATAACCCTCTGTGCATTTCACTTCAAAATGCAGTCACTTCACAATTGCTCTTCTGCATCTTGCACATACTTGCTTCCATGCTCACCAAATAGGGTTTCGAAGCAATCTAATATATCTATATACAGATCTGACAGTGAGATCTAGATCAATGATCAAGATCCAATACCCATACCATGATGGTATTACAATTAATGCTTACAATGAGTCATGCATAGGAAAACACAATTAAATGCATAACTAACTCCGTATAAGAATATTAAATGCATATATTAGTTGGCCCAAAAAGCTTATATAAGTCGGCCAGATCACTCATCCTTTAAGTTTGTATCATTCCAGACATGTATACAAAAACTGTTCTGCTTGGCACTTGACTGTCTATCGCTCGGCACTTAACATCCCTGTATCCTTCTCGGCTCGGCAACGTAACTCAGCTCGGCAATGTAACTAGGCAAACTGAAAAAATTGCTTGCCAATGTTGCTCGACCTTGCATAATTTTAGCTCAGTCATAGTGATAACCAACTAAAACTACCTAGATGAATGACTAAGTGTTGGTCACTAATCATCAACATAACTTAGAGATTAACAATCTCCCCCTTTGATATTAGTGGCAAAAACACTTATCATTACTGCTTGTTCATTTTATCAAAAGTATTGCCTAAGTACACTAAGTACTCCCCCTAGAAATATGCTTAGAAATAACATACAAGTGTACATGCCTTCAAAAGTTTATATACAAGTGTACTTGTTCTGTACTGATGTATCCTTTCATACTTCTTACCAACTTCCTTACTAACTTCCTTACTAACTTCCTCCTTTCATAGTACTAACTTCCTTACTAACTCCCCCCTTGTTTTTGTCACTGATTGTTGGAGGGGTTAAGTTGTACTTATCCAAAAATTGCTTATGAAGCTGTAGGGTGGATTCAAAAGTTGTATCCCAGCTGTCCTTTGCAACCTTCATAACTTCTAGTTTGATTTCTAGCTCGGTAGCTAGACTCACTAAACTCTCTGCAATCGATAAATTTGCACTGCTTTGTGATAACTCCTTGGCTTTTGAAAGTTCCTTCTATATTACCTCCAAATGAGGTAACAAGCTTGTCTAAATAGTTATCAACTTGGCCCTTGTGTGACTGTCTTCATCCATAAGCTTGGCTATTCTCCTTTGTGCATTTATCAACTTATTAAGATGTAAAGAACTGGAGGGAGTATCTTTACCTAAAGTATTACTAGTTGATCTCAAATCCAACTGTAGCTTCTCAACAAGCTATAAATTATCCTTTGTGAAAAATTCAACATCACATAACTTCCTATACAAAGAATAAACATTGGCTGTAACTTTCTCTAAGGTTTCTACAAGAACAGAAAGTTCAACCTATTTTGTTGCTATCTCTTCTGAGATCTTCTCTAGGACTTTGCTCTCAAATCTTCTCCGGGACCATTGTAAGAGCTTCTCATTGTTGTCTATGTCCTCATCTGTTAATTTTTGTACAATGGTGATGAGTTGATCTATGATTGGAGCTTGAGGTGTTTCATCCTCTAAGTCAAAATATTTTTTAAATATGTCTTTTATGTCATGCAACACCTACTTTTGCTTTTGTTCTATCTTCATCTCTTCCTGTCTTTTCTTCCTTTTAAGCAACTCTTGAAGAGTCCCAATTTGTTCAAAAGATAACTCATTGGGATCCCATTGTGGAATCACAATGACTTCATCTAATATTACATCTAGAATCTGTGACTTCTTCTTCAAGATTTTCTTCTTCTTCAATTCTAGAGAACTTATGCTCGGCAGCATAATGTCTTTCCCTCTGACAGTTTTAGTCTCCAATGCCTCCTTCAATTCTGTCAATACAATCTATGGGTTTGGCATACCACCAGTTTTAGGACCTATGGGAGTGGATGATGTAGAGTGTGGTAACTCAACCAACACTTCTGCTGCCTCTTCTTCTTTAGGCTTATCAACAACATTTGTTGTTACTACTCCACTATCTAAAATTGACTTCACAACCTCTAAAATAGGTGGATCTTGTGAAGTTACCACTTGTTCCTTTGCTTGTTGTTTCCCTTCACTTTGCTAAGTACTGTCAACTTCAATTTTCTCACCAGATGTTGTGGACTTCTCTTCTTTAGTATCAATTGCCTTAATAGGCGAATCAATGTCTTTTCCACTTGGCATCTATTGTTCCTCGACATTCAAATTGCTTGGCTCATCAACTATATAATCCATAGGACTATCTGTAGTTAGATCAACAGTGTTTGTTGCATCTAATGCATCCTTGGTCTTGTCCTGTTCAGTGGAAATTTTATCTTTGACTATCTATGGTTCAGGGGTAGTCTTTTCTTCAACTTCTTTTGTCTTTTGTTTGGATGTCCCCTCACTAGATTTCTTATCTTTTGGAATGATCAGTCCAAAAATCTCTTTCTGGATCCTTGTGCTTTGTTGTACTACACCTTCTATATCGTTCTTCAAAACAACATATCCTCTAAGATTGGGAACAAACCTATTCTTGTATTCCTCAATAAATTTAGTTAATTGTTTAGAGGTTAAGTCTAGAATTATTTTGGCTAATGTTCCTTCTCGGATCTGTCTCTCTGTGGCAAGAGAAAATTCCCATTTGCTTGATAGAAAATCATAAAGTTCATCTGGCACATGATTTCCTATCTCTGTAGGAGTTAATTTGAAAGTAATCATCATGTCCAAGAGTGCTTCCTATACTTTGCGCCTATCTTCTATCTTCAACTTGTCATACTTTATGAACTTAAAAGTTGATAACCCTGCTAAATTTCTCAAAGTGTCACATACCTCATCAATGCTTGCTGGTTTCTTGAACTGTGCTGAAGGTATGTTTGAGGGATCATCAGTTTCTGTCAACTCCTCATCACTATCTATCCTTAAATTCAATTTCCTTCTTGGTCTTTTTGCTGGCTCACTCGGCACAGCCTTAGGAGCAACCTTTGCTTCCTTACCAGAAGTACTTTCTACAACTTTTCTCTTACCATATACTTTTGTTTACACTTCTACTGGAGAAATGATAGTAGATGTTCTTGTCCTCCGACGCTTAGCTGTAGGAGGTGTAACCTTGGGTTTGGCTCAGCTAGGCTTGGTTACTATGACAATTGATGGCTTATTTCCCTTATCTTTCTTTATAACTTCTTCTGATGCACTGAATTCCTCCTCAGTAGAAATATCCTCCCCTTGTCAAGTGGTCAGACCTAGAGGTGCATCCTCAGGTTCTTCATCACTACCCAAGCCAACCATTTTCTTCAGATTTTTCACTATCTTCTTTCTTTTCCTCTCCATAGTTCCTTCATTCAAAATTCTAGAGACTTTAGCCTTAGCTTCTTCAAATTTTCCAAATCTCTCTGTTGTAGTGTCAATTGCCTCAACTAGGAGTGCAATGATGGTAGCTGATGCTTCATCAACATTGATTTCATATGGAAAAGGTTCTAAGCATGTTATCCTAGGAATCACTACCTTGATGTAGGTATTATCTGTATCAACTAGAAAACAGATTTCTTCATAGTGCTTCTCCACTAGTGACTTAGGAATTGTAGTCCTTAATCTCATTCTTTTCTTGAATTGTACAAAATAGCTTCCCATAATGCTATGGAAATTGCTACCCAACTTCTGTAATGACCCTTACTAATGGGTCACTAAAAAACCACTATTACTGAATTGTGTAATTTTGTCAAACACTTGGCATGCAATCTGAATTATACTGCTGAAAGTAAAATAATGAATATGGAAAATTGTTGAGCAACAAATCCACTCAACTAACTTATGCAAATTAGTGCCAATGTATTCATTCAATGATATAGAGATTCTCTTACAATAGATTTGCAACTTCAGATTATACAAATAACTTGCATTTGGTTCTACTACAATATATGCAATGCAATGATAGTCTTTCTTAGGTTGGACTGATTATGAATTATTTGACACACACATTGAACCTCTACTCAAGATATGTAAATGTCTTATACAGCTAGATACAATTCAATGACTGAAACTATAAACCCTCTTGACATATGAACAAAAAATGACATTTTACATGTACAGCAGTGACTGTAAACTTCAAACCCTCATAGCAAAATATGTCACACAAACATTTATCAAGCAGTTACAATTGAAATAGAAGAACCTGGACTATGTCGTTGATTGCAATGAACGTGTTGATGTTGTTGATGAAATCTGAACCCCCTCTTTGTGATCTGAATGCAAACCCTTTGAATATGCCCAGTTTGGTATCAGATTTGCAATAAAATATTGCCCAGCTTATTGTGAAAACCTCCAAAAGAAAATAATGCAATCTTCTTCACAAATTGACTCCCAAATATCAAGATCTCAGACCAAGTCTGAATGCACAAATGAAGCTCAACTTAAAATGGCTGAATACCACTTCCAAAGTGCAACCCTCCAGAGGATATTTCACCTCCTCAGTTATGCAAACCCTTAGGAGACTTCGTTCCTAATGATCAAATGATAATCTGCAGACCAAGATGGTGCCACAAATGCTCATAGAGAAAATGTAGTAAAAACATCAAATCAAGGATGTTCAAATGAGAGGCCAAGCCCTCTATTTATTTACTTTTCTAAGAAGTTACTAAGAAC
>MU223777.1:72200-90123 GCA_018584345.1 Thuja plicata
AATAACTTTATAAAATAAAAAGTGCAACTCAACTTAGAATTATAACATGTAGGCCCCGAATAACACATTATAATAAAAGTAGGCTCAAAAATAATCTCTTCAAGAGCAGAATAAAACCATCCAAATCCCCAAATAATCATCAAGATGACTCTCTCACCAAAACCATCTGCCTACGAGAGTCCATGATAGGAAAATCTAGCATGCCAAAGGATGTCAGCCAGAATGGGGACATGACAGTCCGCCCTTCCTGAAATTGCTTGTCCCCAAGCAATGACTGAACAATAAACCAATCAATCCACCTGGATCCCAAATGAAGTCATGATATACATTGTTTTCATTCAATGCAAGCTCTTGCAATTTCCTCTGACATATAATCAAGAGGAATTCATGAATGAAGCGTGAATCACTGCTCAACTGAACTCGAAATCCACTACTGCCATAGTTAGGAACCCACAAGACACAAACTCCCAAGATATCAGAACCCAATTAAAATGGACATCCCAAACTGCCAACACAGTAAATACCATCAACTCATTCCACTGACCTATGTGGAATGTACAATCCAACTCTGTCACAATGGTGAACACTCCTGAATGAAACTGCACCAAGTACGGAGAATCCACACACTATACACCTACTGCAATCAGCACAACTCTACAAATCACCGGCCACTGTCTCATAACCATAACTCCCATGCATCACTGATGGCGAATAGTCATCACATGATAGATAGCAAGAACTAGAACCCAAACCAAATCTGACGACCATCAAGTCCTCAACACATGGGTCAAATGCAAACTGATGAACATACCCTATAGTATAATGTTGATTAAAAGAACCAGCCTCATTCGACAGCTCACCATGCACAAGTGATGCAACCCACTGCAACTGATCACTAACCAAGCTGGAACTAACTACTACCTCCGAAGACATTGCCAAGGGAGTAATATCACTAACAGGAACTGCACCAACTACCGGCTCACTAGCAACCCACATGATCTCTGATACAACATCCTTAGTCTTCATGCCATCAGTAGTAGAGACCACCACCATGTCATGCATACTACAACAATCTGCTGCAGCACCCAACTCATCTGAACCTGACTCTAGTGGAAATGAATCCGATATTCCAATTCTAGTATCAAGGATGGATGCATCCCCATCTCCACTATCTCTGACAATCCCGACCATGGACATCCTCGAATCACCAGACATCACAACCTGTGAGTGTACGGAATCTAGTAAAAACTAAAGTCGCTCTAACTCCATGGTCACCTTAGCCAAATGAAACTGTGACTCCTCGAAAGCCAACTGTGTACTCTCAAGAATCTCAGAAGTCACCTCGAGCTGCTGAGTAAGCTCACTCACCTCATCTTCCTTGACCAATAATGCATCATACGTTGTACTGCCCCATTCCATAAGATAATCTCTATCAGCTAAAAATGGCATATAATTCTATCTCAAAATATGCATAGCCTCCCATAAAGAGTGCATCTCTGTCAAATAAAAATAACTACCTCCCTGCTCATCACTAGTAGGCCCATCCATAAACTGCTAACAACTGGCAAGAAACATCGAAATACTGGTAAGCGATAGATATGTCTAACTCACTAACTCTCAGTTGACTAGACATGCTCGTGCTGGCTGGTCAAACTCCTATACTCTACCTCTGGAACACTGTCCAAAGGAGAAACCTCAGGATAACCATCATCCAAAGTACTGCCATCCAAATTTTGCAGACCAAGTGTTAAACTCGTATCATAAAATGGAGTGACTGAAGTATCAACATCAAAAACCTCTGTATCAAAAGAAACTGTTGAGGAGACTAAGTCCTCAAAACTGTCCATAACATCCTCCTGGATATCATCTATAATAACCCAATCCTGGGACTCATCTGAAAACTTTGCCATATCTGAAAAATCATCAACCCATTTCAACAAGAATGGTCGGCTGGAAATATGTACAATACCCAATACAGGTATATAAAAACTAATTCCAACATCAGACAAGCGGCTGGCATGAATAACAACACTAGGTAGACTGCTATTCATATCCATGAGAGTGCCACAAACAACACTACTACCACGAGATGACAAATATCTCCAATCAACAAAATCCCAAGCATCCAGATGAAAATCACAATATCCAATCCACGAATGGAAATCAACTGGCAATTCAAGTAAACTTCTCACCTGAGTAATGTGATCAATACCAATTGACTCCATGCACCTATCTACAGTATCCAACACTGTCTCCAAATCCAAAGTGTGAATGCTAGACATACTCATATCATCATCAACATGTGACCTGACGACAATAGGAAACTGAGTCTCTGCCATACGTGCCAAATCATGAGCTGAACTCAACTCTAAACAAAGCTCATCCACATGTCTCTTAGAATCCTGTAGTGCCAACTGAGTACACACCAAATAATTTTGAGTATCCTCCAGCTCATGAAAAAGTCATTCAACCTCCTCTTTCTTCTTCTTCAATGCATCTGAATAGATCCCTGCAAGATTAAGAAGATGGCTGTGATTTGATAGAAGATGTGAATAACTTACCTTCATTGCTTCCATGCCTTCCTTGATCTATTGTAAGTCATTACAAGAAGACTTCATTGTGACTCCCTTCCATCTCTCCTGTAGCTGAATCATCCAAATGTGGTTCTCAATCAACCCTCGCATCCTGTCATGATGAGATAAAGCTGTGACAATATCCTTTTCAGTTGTCTTCAACTGGCTAGCCAAACTGAGTGAAGAACTGCTAGCCCCTATCTCAAGAGAAGAAACAAAAACTTGTTCCTGGTACTCCCTTTCTACAATGTCCTGAATGCTCAATTTCTGGTCAACTATACTATCCTCAATCATGACAATATCCTCAATGACTGTATCATCAGGACCAACTGCACCGCATTCACTATCAGTGTCAATCACACAATCTGGTGTGCCTGTGACATCTCCTTCAAGTGCAACTGAATCAACTTGCATTACATCCTTGACTACTTCTTCCTGTGAGGAAGATGCAGATAAATCATTACCCAAAGATGTGCTAATGTCTCCCTGTACCAAATCAGCATGTCTTTCAAGCTCCTCATTCAAGTTTCTGCCTATCATAGGGAAGGTACCTCGATCCTTAGGCCTATCAATCAAACTCTTTAACAGTGTACATGCCATAGGTGACACATTCCTCTTTTTTGTCCAAACCCACCATAAATCTTCTGCCAACAGTTTAGAAATTTCACCCTCTTCCTCAAAAAAGATTGTAAACATGATGGAGTGCATCCATGCTAATACACTGCTAGGATGAAACTCATCAATAACATTCCAAAAGGTGTTAAACATCCTGCGAATGTCACCAATACAACCTAATGATAGCATAATGTTTTCAAATCTACACCTTGCAAATACTTCAAGTAGTCTTACCCTCTTTGTGAAATAAGGGTCCCTGAGGTTGTCCAACTTTTTGAAGCCTCCCACCATGGTGTAAAGTTTCTCTCTCATAATCTGATCATCATAAGAATTAAGGGGGGCTATTATCCTCATAATTTCACTAAGGCAAGAGAGAGTTGCAAGTCTTACCACCTCATCATGATGTCTCAATAATTGGGGCTTAACCAATGAACCAAATGCTGGAGATAAAGTTGTTTGCATAGCGTCAGATTCTGACTGATCAATCTTGCCTAAATAAGTTTCCAACTCCCCCAAAGTTCTTAGAAGGTCCTCTGTTTGTTGAAATGGATGATCTAATTTTTTCTTTGCATTGTGCATTCTTTCTTCCAAATCCTTGTCTCCTGTTAAAGTCATGCTGACAATTGAATTCAAACTAAATTAACCCAATCAGGCTGGTAGGAAACCGCTCTGATACCACTGTAATGACCCTTACTAATGGGTCACTAAAAAACCACTATTACTGAATTGTGTAATTTTGTCAAACACTTGGCATGCAATCTGAATTATACTGCTGAAAGTAAAAGACTGAATATGGAAAGTTGTTGAGCAACAAATCCACTCAACTAACTTATGCAAATTAGTGCCAATGTATTCATTCAATGATATAGAGATTCTTTTACAATAGACTTGCAACTTCAGATTATACAAATAACTTGGCACCTTTGGTTCTACTACAATATGTGCAATGCAATGATAGTCTTTCTTAGGTTGGACTGATTACGAATGATTTGACACACACATTGAACCTCTACTCAAGATATGCAAATGTCTTATACAGATGGATACAATTCAATGACTGAAACTATAAACTCTCTTGACATACGAACAACAAATGAAATTTTACATGTACAACAGTGACTCTAAACTTCAAACCCTCATAGAAAAATATGTCACACAAACATTTATCAAGTAATTACAATTGAAATAGAAGAACCTGGACTATGTCATTGATTGCAATGAATGTGTTGATGTTGTTGATGAAATCCAAACCCCCTCTTTGTGATCTAAATGCAAACCCTTTGAATATGCCTAGTCTGGTATCAGATTTGCAATAAAATATTGCCCAGCTTATTGTGAAAACCTCCAAAATAAAATAATGCAATCTTCTTCACAAATTGACTACAAAATATCAAGATCTTAGACCAAGTCTGAATGCACAAATGAAGCTCAACTTGAAATGGCTGAATACCACTTCCAAAGTGCAACCCTTCAGAGGATATTTCAGCTCCTCAGTTATGCAAACCCTTAGGAGACTCCGTTCCTAATGATCAAATGATAATCTGCAGACCAAGATGGTGCCACAAATGCTCATAGAGAAAATGTAGTAAAAACATCAAATGAAGGATGTTCAAATGAGAGGCCAAGCCCTCTATTTATTTACTTTTCTAAGAATTTACTAAGAACTTCTAGAAGCATCCATTATAAAATCCCATTATAATGCACTTTTATAATAAAATAACTTTATAAAATAAAAAGTGCAACTCAACTTAGAATTATAACATGTAGGCCCCGAATAACACATTATAATAAAAGTAGGCTCAAAAATAATCTCTTCAAGAGCAGAATAAAACCATCCAAATCTCCAAATAATCATCAAGATGACTCTCTCACCAAAACCATCTGCCTACGAGAGTCCATGATAGGCAAATACAGCATGCCAAACGATGTCAGCTAGAATGGGGACATGACAACTTCTCAATACATTCACTAATCTGAACTGTTATGGGCCTATCCTTTTTCCAAACAATATTTCCTAGTGTAGGAAATGTATCCTAAATGTAGAAGAATATACAAACCAGTAAAGAACCAAACTTACATGACGAGCTCTTAGCCTTTCTAATTGATGCTAGGATCTCGGCTAACTGTGTCACCTGTAGCTTGGCAAGATCATATGTGTGACTCTTCTTCACAATTTTCCATGCCTAATCAACTGTTGTACAAGGAACACTATCCAATCTGCTAGACTAATAGAACTTATGTGCTATAACCCTTACTCCAAAATCAAGTTCTAGGTCAGTAATTGTAGAGATAGTCATACCTCTATTATTCCATATTGCTCCAGTGTTCAATGTAATCTCTTCTTTGTTGTTATCCCTCATAGTCCATTTTCCATTTACTACAGGATAACCAGTCACTTGATGAATCATACTTTTAGTGATCTTGACTGGTCCATTGTCTAGCCACATGCTCATGTCATGAACTTGGCTAAGGATAACTTTTATCCATTCATCTTTAAAACCTTGGGGAAAATCTAGGGCACGAGTTAACCCTTTTTCGGCTAGATGTTTGAATTCTACCTTCAGAACTCCATTTTCACATAGGTTGCTGTAGGATTTCCTCAATTCACTATCTCCTACTTCACCAATCTTAACCATATAACACGATTTAACATCATGAATCATGAGTACCTTGGGTGGAATGGATGAGAGGGCTTGTTGTGGGTCCACAACACACACCCCATTTTAGGTCCTCTGACCATGGGGACCCCCCTTCTTTTTTTTCTTTATTCCTTTCATCATGTCTGCCCCTTGTAGAGATCTAGTTAGCCATCAAGAAAGATTATTGAAACGAAAGCAGATAAAGGGAGAACCCTTTTTTGGCCTTTTGGCCCTTTCGGCCTTTTGGGGAACTTAGGTCCTCTGAAATGCCAAAATGGATAAAAGGCCAAAGACCCAACCTTTCATCTCTTTCAGACTTTTGGAGGACTTAGATCCTCCGAAATGCTAAAATGGCCGAAAGGATGAAGACCCAACCTTTCAGTGTTTTCAGACTCCGAACACACCGAAAGGCCAAAGGCTTGGTTCCCTTTCAAGTCTTTTCAGCCTTTCAGGGTCTAAAAGCTCAAAACCACTGACGTCAGCCTACGGGTTCTAAAAGGGTTGACTTCCTATTTTTTCATTTCACTCTTCTTTTTTTGTGTGTTTGTGCTCCCGCTGGCAATTCCTCTTGATTCTCCTCTCCAACCGCTTCCGCCTTCGAGCCGCTTGGTTGTCCTCCCTACTCGCTCATCCAAGGTAAGTCCTCCTCACTCTCTTTTCACTTCTTGTTGTCATCTAGGTCTATTTTTTGTTTGTCTTTTCGGTGCGCCTAGTGCCTGTCCAGCCTAGGGAATTTCATTTTGTTGCCCTTTTGGGCTTATGTGTCTTCATGTGTCGACAGGGATGTCCCTCCCTGTCAGCCCTAGGGTTTTCTTGTGTCTTTAGGTTTAGGTTTAGGGTTTTGTGTTTTTGTCAGTCGCAGTGCTTACCGCAGGTTTTTGGGCTCTGAAAGACCGAAAACTAGATCTTCATCCTCACCAAGTGTCATTTCATACATTTCAGCCTTTCGAACATCTGAAAGGTCCAAAAGTCTGAAAAGATGAACAAACAAAACCTTCGATCAATCATCTAGGCTCCTCGCCATGTTTGGATGATTCAGTGTTCTTGAGCAAACCCCACCTAGTTTAGTTTCTAAAATTCTGAAACCCCTGATGGACTTGGCCTTACCATTTCGCCTGTTTGCACTTTCAGACTTTTCAGTCTCCAAACTAGTTTTCGGTGTCTGAAACCCCGAAAGGTCTGAAAGTACGAAAGCTTGCATTTTAGCTATTTTTTAGCTCTCTTTACTTGCTTTCATAGTTTAAATTATTTTTCTGCTCAATAAGCTACTGATAATTATCTTTTCTTGCAGGAATGACTGAACCAAAGATAGTATCCCCAATGAAGTTTCAATACAAGGGGAATCCCCCTAGCTCAAAGGTGGGGAACAAACACAGTGAGATAACTGATACCAACATTGGGAACATGGATTGGAATGAATTCTTTACTCCATGCTCCCAACTAAAAAATAGATCCAAGGACTGTACCTCATTAGTCCTATCTGGGCTTGTAAATGTAGCCACACACCCTATGGCTGTTACATCTTCAGAATTGATCATCACCCCTATGATTCAGACAAGAGGGTGGTAGTAAACTAAGAAGATTAGGTTGTATTAGACGTCAGGCTAGATGTCATCAAGGATGTCTTTCACCTCCACAAAGCCATAGACAAATTCTATGACTTTTATATTGAAAAGGGGACCAAATGGTTTGGAAACAGGGAGAAAACCGTAAATGAGATGATGAATAATGAATACCTCAAACAACCACTTCCCAAGAACAAACTAGACAAGATAGACCTTCAGAGAGGTTATATGAGAGACGATATCTAGGCAGCTATAACAATGATAAGCAGGGTGTATGGGTTACCACAGTCCACCCAACTCGAGCACTGGATGATCCTGCTGATAGAGAGGATCAGAGAATGAAAGGGAAGATTTGACTGGGGCACTATCATTAGTGACAACCTGGATGAGCAGTTGACAGTAGTGAAGCATAACCCAAAGTTTTACATGAGCACTTACATAATGTACCTACTAGCTGCACGGGCAGATTATCGTGGCCTCACCAAGAGGGGAAGTCTGAATGAGCCAAATGCATGGCCCCATCTTGTATACTCGTAGTTGGTAAAAGAAGAAAAAATGTCAGAGGATTCCCCTGATTATAGAATAGTCAACGACGCATTCATTTTTGTAGTCATTCGATCTATTGAGGGTTACTTTGCTAAAACAATGTCAGAAGAAGCTGCTACCAAGGTGAGGGCCATTGGGGCCTATTTCATCTAGTTAGGGACATTCACATACATTCATATAGCTAGGTCAACCATACAACCAAAGAAGCTACCCAGGTATCCATCTGACTGGATAATCATATTGGAGATGGTGAGGCAACTCGCAGATGCATACGAGCACATCAAGCATAAGAAGAAGCACTGTTGGGACTTTCCCATCTCTTTGGGACCCTATACACTGCAGGACATGAAGGTCTACAAATCCCTTGCTTTTGAATGGGATGACTATCCCTTACAGCTTTACAAGATAGTACAAGCCCGCTTTGATCCTATAGGTACTTATAGCCATATCATCGATAGATTCTACGTACATGAGCCACATCTGGAGGATCATTGGATAAATTGTAGAGATGACCATGAGGTCAGAATCTGAGATTACTGCAAATTGAACCTAGCTCTAGCAAAAGAGGTGTTGAAGGTTCCTATTTCCCTAAAGATATGGGAATGTGATTCAGAGGAAGTCTTAGAAGACATTTAGACATAAGATAAGGTGTATGGCTGGCCAATCATGAACGCCGAGGTAGACAAAGATGAAAATGATGACATAGACTTCAGGGCAAGGCACGTGATAAAAACCACTATATCTTGGATCAAGAATCCACACCGGATGAGTCCGATCCCAGTGAAAACATTAATGGAGCCTTCAATGAAAGTAGAGAAACAATGAGGAGAGAAGTCAATAGCTCCTAAGTATAAGAAGGCTCCCCCTCAGAAGCCAAGAACGGTGTATGGTCATGAATGACCAGTTGAGTATGGCTCCAATCCGAGGCCAAAGAAAACCAAAATGACCCACCAGTAGGATTTCCACAACCCCAATCAGGAGAGGGTCCATCCACCTCTAGCAAATCTTCCCCCACCACTGAGAAGAAAACCTATAAGAGGGAGATGAGTTCTGAATCTCCACAGTTAGAAACTATACAAGAAGAGCCCGAGGAAGAGGACATAAGTGAGCCCTTAGTTCGGAGGACCAGGTTGCAGAAGAGGAGACAAAAGGAGACTAGTAAGAAACATAGATAGGATCCCAAAGAACAGGATGATCCTGTAGATCCATTAGGACCAGATGAATTTATGCTCTCTGATTTTAAAGGACTTGAAGGCTTTTCGGATCATGGCCAAGATACATACACTAGGGGACCACCACTCATACAACCTCAAGTAGGCCTCACTCCACCACCACTCATACAACCTCAGGTAGCCCTTACTCCTCCACTAGTCCAATTCATCAATCCTCCAGTGAATGTTCTTGCTCCACTAGTAGGCCCCGATTCTGCTCCAGGGCCTAAAACCCAAGATAGTGGGGTAACTCAGAGTTTAGTAATAGGCAATGTAGTGAGAGGGAGTTATGTTTTCACCCCACCTCCCCACATACTTAATCTAGCAACTTCCCTACCAACTCCAACACCTCCTCTTGCACCAACTCCGCCCCCGTCTACTACCACCATCTCCTCATCTCCCACTCCAATCATGCCAACACTTATTCTCGCAACCTCAATCCCGTCAACATGTGCCACTCAGGCAACTGAAGGAGAAGTAGGCACAAAAGACACATCACCATTTCAGACCTCACTAGAGGCCATGGCTGATCTTAGGCTAGAAGTGGTAATTAATTCATCTGTCGACAAAGGCCCAGAGAAGTAAAGGGAAAAGGAGGTCAGTGAGCAAGATAAGGAAGAGGAGGAAATACAAAGGGATGCAAAAGGGGATAGAATGGAAGAAGGAGGATATGGACAAGGAAAAGAGGCAGAGAAGGAATAATAATAGGGAATAGCTTCAGGGCCACAAGGCTTGACCTCAATTCTCCATATGGCACCATATGAGCCAATAAATACCTTTGGTAAACCTACTTGGTTTACCAAGGAGATACAACCTTGGAGAAGAACCTACAAAAGAGAACCGGATTGAGAAGATACAAGTATAACTGCGGTGAAGCAAGATTTCCACCATGCATACGTGAGTGTGCCTACTAAAACTATGTCATATGTGACCCAAGACCCTAAGGGTCGATGGACAACACAAATAGCTATCCCACCCCTAAGCACCTCTCAAACCATGGGTTCATTAGGAGACTATAAATTCAAGGAGGTAGACTTGGGGGAACCAACTAGAGAAGGAAGCAAGACATTAGCAGCTTTGGGACTCAAGCATGCTTTGGGGTTCATGAGTAAAGATGAGGAGACCATAAATTCCTTAACAGACCAAAATGAGTATCTAAAAAGGGTCATTCTAAAGATGGTGGGTCCTATTGACCCAGACTATTTAGAGGCTTCATTACAAGCCCTACTTGATAAAAGGGCTACACCAGATTTGCCAGCAGGATTAACCCACTCTTTCATCTAGGCGAGCACCGATTGGATAAAATAATTCAAAAATTTCAGAGAAAAGGCAATCCCATCAATATTTAGGCCATACATGACCATTTTGGTTCAGATAAATTCACTCATTGACCTAGTGGAAGATGACAGGGGTATGGATGTCGAGGTCACCAAGTGGCAGGTAGCTCTCCAAGATTTGGAGGTGATCCAAAAGAAACACTTCCAAATTTTGGTCAAAGTCTATGAGGGCGAAGAAATGGCTAAATTTGAGACTTGGACCAAGCAAATGGCCAAAATAATCAAGGCCTACAAGAAGCACCAGGCCCTCATAGGTGAAAAGTGGGAGGAGGTAATAACATGGGTCAATGATATAGATACATTCTTCACAGGGGTCAACCTCAACGTCTACCGAGATGAAAGCCAACAAGCTCTACGTCCCTCCAAGGAAGTGGTCCAGTAGTTCAGAGACATTCTAGCTGCAATCAATACCAAGGAGGCCTTGCAGCAACTGTTCTATATGAATGAAGAAATACACAGAATGTTGTAGCATGAAGAAGAGATCACTTTCATTCCTTCTGAATTAAATATCTATAGAAAGAAGCAAGAACAAAGGGTCACCAAAGTAAAAAGGAAAGAGATCAATTATGATGAAGTTCAGGAGATAGTGCAGAGGCTTTGGGCAGCTCACCTATAACTCTTCACTAGATAAAGTTCCATGGTTTAAATACTAGATAGACCGAGCAATATTTTTCACACTTGGTCAAAATTCACCAAGGTAGTATTTTTCAGCCTTTCGGCCTCTGAGTTTTTGGCCTTTTAGCCCATACAACAAAGAGTACTTTTCAACCTTTCAGCCTATGAAAAGGCCAAACTTTCGAACCTCCAAGTTTGAATATTTTAAAGAGCACCTGGGAAATTTTGAAGACATTAAAGTTTCAGTGTAGAGGTTGGGGTCTAAAAAACTGGGTGTTTCCAGTGAGATCACCTTTTTAAACACCAATTCGACTCCAGATCAGATCAATGGACAACTAGAGTTCATTTAAGAGAAACTAAGGGTATCCTATCAATTCCCACCATCAGAAACTACCCAAGTGAATAATCTGAGAAGGACCACCAGAATCAGGAAGAAGACTCTCAGTTCACAGAAGGAGTTCTCTTTCTTTCTCTCTCTCTTCTCTGGTGGATTTTGCCTTCTTTGCATAAGAAAATGGATTGTAAATGGGTTTAAGAATCCATACAAGTTACATAGTATCAGTTAACAGTAGTTTACCTTTAGCAAAGTTCTAGTTTTAGTTCTATTTCTCTAGTTTAGACTCTCTGATGCCCTAGCTCCGAAAATCAGAGTTGTAGATCGAAACTCTATATATTGTAATAAAAAAACAATGTAAATGGCTGAATTTTTAAATACAATAAAGATCTACATTGGGTGCTACATTCGTGGTGTGTGAATTACTGCTATTTATGCGAGTTTATTGAATGTATGCTTGCATTATTGTTTATTTTCAGAGAGCCCTTTGTCTTATTGTGTTTTGAATTTGTGCTACTTTTAGTTGTTGTTTTCTTGCTGTGTATCTACCTTGCTATGACGAATGTGTGGAGGAGATCATCTTTGGGGTTAATGATAAATCCATCTCATGGGTGCACACATCTTGGTGGCTTCATGATTTGATAGATTTTGAATATCTTGCACGAGTGAATACATCTTCTCTCCAAACGCTTGCATCTGTGGAGTAGTGAATTGTGACTTGGTTTGATTTATGCTTTGTGGGTTGTTCCAAATCTCTCCAACATTTAATTTTCAAGGAAGGGTCTATAGTGGTTTATGTCCTTAGGATTTCACTTTTCTCACAATTTTCTTTATTTCTCGTTACCCTTCCCTCTTTAAAAATGTTGTCATTAATTCTGAAAACTACCATCTTGAAAACACAAAATTGCATTTTATTTACAACACCCATACTTGTTAAAATGGAAAATATAAAAAAAAAGAGAACTAACAATATTTTTCAGTTTGCTGTCTTGAACATACTAGCAAAGGCCTCCTCGTGAACAATCACATTTATCTTCAACTGAGTAACCAAGCAGGTTGTGACCTGACCCCAAAGAACCTTGGGAATAACTCTGTTATTCTTTCAAGAGAGGAAATTGAATCTCGAGATCCTAGCAAGTTGGCTTGTGTTAAAACAACACTCAACAGAAGTGGTGCTAGAAGGAGGGCTTCAAAACCCAAAAGATAGATAATATTGCAGCAACCTCACCCGATGGCCTTTTTTGCTAATGCAACAAGATCACCTTTGAAATTTGTTGGGCAGCTCCATGAGTTACCTAAAAATCTAGAGAAGTTTTGTACATGATTCATATATGGAAAATCTAGGATAGTGGAAGAACATATCTGTGCCTTCAAGGAAATTTGCAACCATAAAGAGATTTCCCACCAAGACGTTGTCTGTCGTCTCTTCCCATATACCTTGGGAGAATTTGCATACAACTGGTACCTTAACTTACCACGAGGGTCTATCTCAGTATGGAATGACTTTGAAAACAAATTCCTTTATCAGTTCAAATTGTATGTTGATCCTGCAGCGACACATCGCTAGTTCATAACCATGAGGAAGGATCCTAAGGAGCCCATTGCTATGTTTAATCATCACTTTCACAAAATGCATCAAAAGATGGAATCTCCTTACACCATACCAGATGAGGCTATCATAAAAGTTTACCTAAAGGCTCTAGACCCATTCACCTCAATATTTCTAAGAAGGCTTCCCCCGATAGATAGAGATACAATTGAAAAGGTGTATAATGAAGCCGTCACTTTTATTCAGCAAATGGACCCACAAGAAGGAAGCTATGCGGCTGCGCCCATCCCAAGTAATCTTGCTGTCCCACACCCATTTGGAGAAAAAAATTTAACCTTGGCCAACCACTTACCCATACCAGCACAACCATGTACAACCGTGCCTCCATCCATTACTTATCCAAGCTACGAAGCTCATAAAATGACATTTGTAGAATAGAGGGTTGTACCCCACAATGAGCCTGATGATCTCATGGCTTCCGAATTAGACACCGTAAAAAAGAATTTATCATAGCTCACTAGTGAAGTCACAAAAATGAAGCTAAACCCACCCTAAAATCAAGGCAGATACCAACGAGCGTCTGCCGGTCCAAATACATACCCTTAGAATCCAAACCAGGGTTTCAATGCAAATAGCAACAACAATGCGCAGGAGAAACCATTTGGGCAGCAAAGGCCAAATTGGCCATGGAACACTAGACCAAATAGTGATAGCATCCCAGAAGATAATGTCATTACTTATGAGGCTTCAGAGACCAATTTTGTCAGGGCTCCAAGTAGGCATTAAGACAATAATGGATATGTGAACAACTCCCAAGACCACTACACTCAGAATCTAGAGGGGGCCCCAGTATAATTCAATGCTATGGTGTTTGATTCTTATGAGTCTGGAAAAGAGGGAAGCTCAGAAGCTTATATGGGAGAAGATGAATTCGTGTTCCCTTTCCAGAGAGAAAATGAACCCAAATATTCTGAGGTTCATGCCTTCTAGAATGATCAACGAAACCCACATAACCTTCAGAGTAGAAAAGAACCCCTCACCGACGGCATACCTCTAGGAAAGAAACTGACTCCACTAGATCCTCGGGCTAGTAACAATCCCATACCTCCAAAGGGCCCAAATTCCATACCTCCTATGACAAGTATGTATGCTGGCTACTGAGGAATGACCTGGTCAAATGACAAGTACAATGCAGTAGATGAACTCAAGAAAACTAAGGAAAACATCTTGATGTTCGAATTGTTACATGGTTTCCCATCTCAAAAGGAAGCCCTTTTAAGATCCTTAGATCATTCAAGACCTGGCCCATTGACCAACAGCACCAGGGCACCCACATCCAATGTCAACACATCTGAGGCTTTCCCAGCAGTATTCATAGATAGGATGGAGGTCCCGCCATTCTTACTTAGCTTGTGAATGTTAGAGAAGAACCTACATAACTACCTAATCAATTCAGGAGCCTCATGCAACATTATGCCCCTGTCAATTTGCCAAAAGTTGGGGATGGCCCCCCAAGTAACAAAATGAGTGGTCATACAATTGTACAAAACCAAGGTCAGAGTAATTGGTGTGCTCAAAGACATACACATTCAACTAGTCACAGATCCCCAGATACAAGAACACATTGATATACACATAGTGGACATCCCCAAAACTTATGGGATGTTACTAAGCCAAGATTGGACTAGATGCTTAAGAGGATGGCTCTCTACAGACTTCACCCAACTTTGGCCACCTTGGAGAGGTTTGAACAACTAGATCAAGATAGATGTAGAACCGAAGCTGAAAAGGATGATCATCGAATACAATGCCCCGAATGAAGTCTTGTTCACTCAAACCGATTTGGGAACTTATAAATTGGATGACATTTTCATGTTTAAAATCCAGGAAGGTGAAGAGTCAGACCATAGTCCTGTCCAAGGTCTCCTAGACCTGAAGATTGGTGATGACATCTTCTAGAGTTTCATCAAAAGCACAATGGCTAGCCTACGACACCTGGGTCAAGACGCAGATCCCAACATATTATTGCTACCTGGATACTTCTGATTACATCAGGCTAGTCATTTTGAGTTTACATGCCCCAGGTCTCAAGAGGCACTGTGACAAGTGTTGGCTCAAATTTCCCAACCAAATGAGCTACCAAAACCACAAACAATAAAGGGAGATGTACTAGGGATAGAAGATGGCAAAAACATCGCCCCAGGTATGGACAAACTAGTCCTTACATACAGTCCACCTCAAGATCAAGACAGTGGGTCAGATCTGGAAGTTAGAAGCCTTGCCCTGAACATGCTTAGTGATTGGAGTACCTCAGATGATGGAGCATGTCCCCCTCACAAGGGAATACTGGAAGATAAAGACAATGAACTCCTTGAACTGGGGCATGCTTGAAATACAGGAGAATCAACTTCTTCCAGTAGCAAAGGAGAGAGGAGCTGAAAACCAAGTACCAAGGATTCTTCTAAAAGCTCAACCAAAACCAGCCCTACTAAACCACCTCAGATATGGAAACTACACTTTGACAGTTCCAATTGTAAGAAAGGAGCGGGTGCCAGGATCAAATTGATAAATCCAAGGGGTAAGTCCTTTTATGCTGCTTATAAATTATAGTTCCTTTGTACTAATAATGTTGTAGAATACGAAGCACTGGTTCGCAGACTCCTCCTAGCTCACGAGAAAGGAATCAAGATCTTGACGGTGGAAGGAGACTCACAATTGGTTGTCAAGTAGATCTATAGTTAGTATACTTGAAATGATAAGAGGCTCTCAGCCTATAGAAATAGGGCATGGGATCTGATTAATGACTTCAATGCTTTCAACATCAAAACCATCCCAAGAAGAAAGAACATTGTTGCTGATGCGTTGGCTGTTTTAGCCTGCTCATTACATCCAATGGAGAAATAGAAAATAAAGAAGTTCTCGATTGAACTTGTTGCAGCCCCAGCCATTCCAGATAATGTTACTAACTTTTAAGTCTTTCAAGATGACCAACATATCTTAGAATTTATCATGTGCACCGACGTGTTCAAGAAGAAGATCATAGATGAAGAGGATAACGGCAAGGAAACTGCTGAACCTGAAGAGCCTGACGATCACGATATCATAAACCTAAAGACCAATGCCATATCCAAGGGAATAGTATAACTAGAAAGGATCTTTGACATCGATAAAACTATTGTGAGAATACGCCTCAACCTAACACTTGATGGTAAGGAATGTGATACTTACAACCTAGGCATGGAAGAGGAACCAAGGGAAGTCCACATCAAAAAGGTGGGGACCAAAGAAGAAAAGGAGAGAATGGTCCAGCTTCTCACTGAATATCGAGATGTAATAGCATGGATTTATGAAGAATTAAAGACATATGACACCTCAGTTATAGTGCACAACATCCCTTTGAAGCCAGATTCTAAGCCTTTTTGACAATGATAAAGACCCGTGAATCCCACTATGGAGCCCTTAATTCAGAAGGAAGTCCAGAAGTTGCTCGACGCTAGGATCATCTTCCTGATTCAACATTCTACATGGGTTGCAAACCTAGTTCTGGTAAGGAAGAAGACTAGAGAAATCAGGTTGTGCATAGACTTCTGGAACCTCAACAAGTCCTCTCAAAAGGATAATTATCTGCTCCCATCTCTAGATGAAGTGCTGCAAAATGTTAATGGGTCTCAAATGATGCCATTCCTGGATGGCTACTCTGGGTACAATCAAGTAATGGTACAGGAAGAGGACATGCTGAAAACAACATTCACCACTAAGTGGGGGACTTTCTCCTATTGGCGGATGCCTTTCAGACTAATTAATGCTGGAGCTACCTTCCAGAGAGCAACGGACATAGCATTCAAAGGGTTAGTTGGAAGATGCATTATAATCTACATGGATGGTCTCACATTCTCCTCAAAACTAAGAGCTGACCACATAAGTGACCTCCGAAAATGCCTTCAGAGGTGTAGAGAATTTGGGATCTCCCTCAACCCCAAGAAATGCGTGTTCAGGGTAACTGAAGGAAAAATCTTGGGGCATATCATCTCTGAAAAGGGGATATCTATTGACCCCAAAAGGGTGGAGTCGATCCTGAAATTGACACCACCTCATAGCCGCAAGGAACTAAAATTTTTCTTTGGGAAGATCAACTTCGTCAGGAAATTCATTAGTGGTTTCATGGAAATAGTGAAGCCATTGAATGACATGCCCAAAAAGGATGCCAAGATTGAATGGGATCTCCTAGCCAAGAAGTCTTTCAAAGAGATTGAGAATGTCATTTCCACAACACTAGTCCTAGCCAGTCCTGACTACACCACCCTTTTCAAGGGCTACTCCTTCATATCAGAACACTCATGCGCAGACATTCTCACGCAGAAGAAGAATGGTGAAGACAAAAGGCCCATCACCTTTATGAGTTGCCCTTTCAAATATGCTGAGCTTAGATACCCAAACTTGGATAAGAAATCATTTGTTCTTGTCAAGGTGGTGAAGAAATTTAGACATTACATTTTAAGGAGTAAAGTCATTGGGATAGTCCCAGATGCAGCAGTTAATTCTCTCCTGATGCAGAATGAGCTAGAAGAATGAAGAGGAAAATGGATGGAAATTCTCCAAGAGTTTGACCTGTTAGGGATTTTTCTTGTATGAATAACAATGCTTGAAATGTCTATATGAATTATGTACCTTTACTCCTGATTCAAAGACAAGAAAAGCCTAATTTCTAAGGACTGGATAAGGTCCTTCTTCGTTTTTGAGTTCCACATATACTCAGGTAGGTTTTACCTTGAAAGATTACTGATATCACAGTATTTGTTATTGTGGACACTGATTTGTCATGTATTCTCTATTGAACCAACTTCATAATATACCTTGTAAATGATCAAGCATAATCATATACAGGATTTAACCATACAAATCATAATCTCAAATATGACAGAAAACCAGTGATACAAGG
>MU223777.1:104906-124260 GCA_018584345.1 Thuja plicata
ATGAAACATTCAAAAACCTAGCCGTAGTTACGCGAGGTGACAGGAAATCAAATTTAAATCATGAGAATTTTGGCGCAATCACAAAATGGTTAAGACAGCTGACATGGCACTCTCTGATTCGCCTTCTTTCATACATCTCAGCTACCTTTTGTACATAGTAATAAAAAATTCTTATATCTGATTGGCCGTAGGCTTGATCTCCTCTGTCACGTCATCCACTTGGCGCCGCTTTTAAAGATCCTGTTTATCTGGCGACCTCGCGACCTCATAAAGTCTCTTTGTCACGAGTATTTTCTCTTAAGCATGGTTTGATCTTGAGATTAGGCAACCACGTAATTCCTTTACCTCAGGTAACCCAAGTCTTTCCAGCGATCAGACGACTATGTGAAAATCAAGTCGCGCAGGGTTAACCTTAACTCAGTTTCTTTCTCCAGACTACGCGACAAGCCGTTGTTCTTATTTCATTATCTCTTTAGTCGCTTAGTCTGGAGATCATGTGTCTTTACCTATAACTTGAAGCATGTGCTCTTTTCTATTTACAGCGACCTCGCGACATACCTTAATCGCTTAGTCAGAAGGACTTTTCCCCTGGGGCACTTTTATCATGAGACTACGTGACCACCGTCAGATCTTTTCATCTTTCCATCGCACGGCTGTCTTTTAATTGCTTCACATTTCCTCATGCCCTTAAGTTATCAGGAGACTTCATGACTGAGGGTAAAATTAATTTAGTCTCGTTATCGCTTGATCCCTTTCCTTCATCTGGCGACCTCCTGACAACCACTAGCTCTGTGAAAGATGTCGTCTTTTCTTTCGTCCACTTAATGCATTCTGGAAAACTGAGTCATCACTCCTGTTCTGGTGACATCCCGACTGAAGGAAATCACTTAACATGAAACTGTTAGTCGCATGGTCGGGAATGTTATCCTCTAACTGTCAACTTATCGTGAGACCATGTGACTGAAGAAAAGCCTTAACTGTTTGAATGTCTTGATCCAGCGATCACGCGACATGAAGGAAGCGCAAGGTCGGGAGACATTTATTTGACTTTCCATTTCTTCTCGCGATCACCCGACTGAAGGTGGGTCTCGTTCTTTTTAAATCTTTATATCATGGAATCAAGCGACAAACCGACTGAAGGAAAATCGCTAAGTCTTGAGACACAGATGGAATATTCGATTTCTTCAAGAGACTACGTGACTCAAAGGAAAAACTAAGTCGGGAGAAGCTTTGGCATATTTGATCTGGGTTATGCGATCAAGCGACCTGACTTAAAGCACATGCCTTTAGTGACTTGGAAAAAGTAACGATGAAATATAAAGACATAGCCCAGGGTTTCAAAGTACATCGTTTAATACTTGGTTGCTAGGGTTTATCAGGGTTTATCAGGATTTTGACAATTTGGCAAGGAATAAGCATGAGCACCTAAAAATTTTCAGAGGGGAGGGCAAGGAACCAGGCGTTTTAGAAAAAACATGAAATACAACCAACATGACCTAGAAATCGAACCAATGAAATTGGTAAGAGGCCAGGGCCTGACAAAGCTAATCTCTAAGTTTGAAGAAGGTCTGTTCTGCCAAACATACACCGACCAAGGCGTGATCACGTATGTATGGTACCAAGACCTAGTGTATTATCTATTGTAGAATCACTGCCCTGAAGGAATGAATATCTCCCAGAGAAGAGCTTTGAAGATCACAAGCAGCTCCTACATGCTGAAGAATGGAAAACTCTACAAACAAAATTACAAGGGTTTGTATTTGAGGTGTTTGGATAGAATGGAGGCAAAGCAGATACTAGTGAACTTTCATGACAAATACGGAATTGGACATGGATCAGCGGAGGCCACAGCTCACCAAATCCTAAGGGTAGGGTATTTCTAGCCTACAATATTTAAAGATACTGGCGAGCATGTGAGATCCTACCACACTTGCCAAACTAGTGCGACCCGAGAGAGAAATCTAGCAATGCCTTTACAACTAGTCTATGAGGTATGCCCATTTGCCCAATGGGGCTTGGATTTTTTTGGAGTGATTAAACCCCCTTCATCTATAGGACATAATTTTTTCTTAATAGCTACCAACTATTGCATGCACTGGATAGATGTGCAAGCGTTGAAGAATTGTACCACTGAGGTCGTGACCAAATTTGTGGAGGAACGCATCATAACAAGGTTTGGGATGCCATTCTACCTAGTATGTGACAATGCCCCCTCTTTCTCTTTGGACTCACTCATGTAATGGGCCTTTGAAAACCAAGTAATCCTCAAATTCTCTTCAAATTACTATCTGCAAGGCAATGGCGTAGCAGAGTCTACAAACAAAAATCTGACAATAGTGATCAATCACCTCCTAGATGACAACCACAGGGACTAGCACACTCAGCTGAAATATGCTTTATGGACTAATTGCATAAGGATCAAGAACACCCTAGGGACGTCTCCATACCAACTAGTCTACAGCTTGCAACCGGTCTTTCCTATGAACCTGAAGATCCCAATTCTAAGATTCATGAACCAATACATAGGGGAGGAAGATTAGGTAAAAGTCAGACTCATGAATCTCCTAAAGCTAGAGGAGAAATGGACTTTGGCCCTGGAACATGTATCCAAGCATCAGGCTATAGTCAAAAGGTGGTTTGACAAGAGATCTACCATCAAATCCTTCAGGATCTCTGACCTTGTCCTCATGAGGGATAAGGCAAAAGAAAAGCCAGGCAGCCACACTAAGTTCCAAAGACTGTGGACAGGCCCTTACCAAATATCAGAGATCCTGGGGGAGAACACTTTTAGGATCAGCACATTAGACAGAGAGTTGACCCCATTGCCAGTCAATGGGCAATTTATCAAACACTACTTTGGATCCTAAATGGGACTATTTTTCATCCCTTGTACCATAGTCACTTTTGCATTTTTTCCTTTTTCTTTGTTGTTCTCGCTGTCAGTCCTTTCTTCTACTTGCATTTTTCCTTTTGTCAGGGCTTGGTTGTTGTTTCAGGTCAGTGTGTTTTGGATCTAGTCTAGGGTGTTTTGCAAGAGGAGTAGAGGTATTTCTTAGTCAAATTTCTCCAAGGATGCATGCAGTGTAAGAGAACCTTCCCAAAAGACAAAGTAGTGATGATTATCATTGACAGACAAGAGGAAGTTTGAAGTTTGGTCATCCTGATCACAAGACACATCAAGGTACAAACACTAGAGGGTATTGGTTTCTAAGGCATTTGTTAGTTGTAGCCAACCTGAATGCATAGGTTTGGGTACCCACCGATCCCAGAACCCAAGTCTGAACTGAATGCGAAGGTAATAATGAAAGAAAGAAGAGCCTAAAAGGGAAAGCAAAAGAAACACTCACAAGAAAAGTGCCCTGAAGAGGTCACAAGTGAAAGATATGGGAAAAACCACCTAATCGTTGCTTGGATCACACAAAAAAGAGAAAGAAAGAAAATAAGTTATGGACTTGAATACATGGAACACACTGAGCATCCAAGGATTGATACATCTCCAAGCAAGCAAAAGGAACAAACTAGTTTTCCAAAAGACTGAGCTCTCACAAAGAAGGTTATGGACTAACAGGCAGAACAGACTTGGGTGATTGTGAAAACCTCTACTAGGGCTATGAACACCTGGCTGGAAGTAGAGAAAGGTTGTACTTGGGACTCAGGGAAAACTTTGTCGGGGCTATGAACACCTGACTGGCAACAAAGCTCTTTCAGGGAAGCCTTGGTTTATTTGGTAAAAGTTGGGTATAACTGGCAAGCACCTTGGTTATCACAAACCAAAGGTCAAGGAATGAACACACATGAACACACATAGAAAAACTAATAGAAGAATCTTAGATTGGAGGTCATTGAAGAATCGTCGACTCCACCGCCTCTTGGTTCAGTTCTACTACAAAGCTACTTTTCAAAAGATTATTGGTGATAAAGCAATGCCTTGGTCATTCCTCCTTTTGTCAGGGCTATTTGTTATGGGTCCACAACATACACCCCATTTTAGGTCCTCTGACCATGGGGACCCCCTTTCTTTTTTGTCTTTTTTCCTTTCATCATGTCTGCTGCTCGTAGAGATCTAGTTAGCCACTGGGAAAGATTATTGAAACCAAAGAAAATAAAGGAAGAACCCTTTTTTGGCCTTTCATCTGTTTCGGCCTTTTGGGGGACTTAGGTCCTCCAAAATGCCAAAATTTCCAAAAGCCTAACGAATTTTGTCCCTTTCAGCTCTTTCAAACTTTCGGAGGACTTAGATCCTTCAAAATGCTAAAATGGTCGAAAGGCTGAAGACCTGACCTTTTGCTGTTTTCAGACTCCGAACACACCGAAAGGTTGAAGGCTTGGTTCCCTTTCAGGTCTTTTTAGCCTTTTGGGGTCTGAATTCCCAAAACCACTAACATCAGCCTGCGGGTTATAAAAGGGGTGACTTCCTTTTTTTTTCATTTAACTCTTCATTTTTTGTGTGTTTGTGCTCCCGCTTGTTTCTCCTCACCGACTGCTTCCACCTGTGAGCTGCCTGGTTGTTCTCCCCTGCTCATCTATCCAAGGTAAGTCTTCCTCACTCTCTTTTCTATTCTTGTTGTCATCTAGGTCTAGTTTTTGTTTGTCTTTTCGGTGTGCCTAGTGCTTGTCCAGCCTAGGGCATTTCATTTTGTCACCCTTTTGGGCTTCTGTGTCTTCGTGCATCGATAGGGATGTCCCTCCCTGTCATCCCTAGGGTTTTCTTGTGTCTTTAGGTCTAGGTTTAGGATTTTGCATTATTGTCAGTCGCACTGCTTACTGCACATTTTTGGCCTTTGAAAGGATGAAAACTAGATCTTCATCCTCGCCAAGTGCCATTTCAGACATTTTGGCCTTTCAGACATCTAAAAGGTCCAAAAGTATGAAAAGTCAAACAAAAAAAACCTCTAATCAATCATTTGAGCTCCTCACCATGTCTAGATGATTTGGCATTATTGAGTAAACCCTTCCTAGTTTGGTGTCCAAAACTTTAAAACCCCCAATGGACTTGGCCTTAACATTTCGCCTGTTCACACTTTAAGACTTTTTGGTCTCCGAACTAGTTTTTGGTGTCCAAAACCCCGAAAGGTCTGAAAGTGCGAAAGCTTGCACTTTAGCTATTTTTTAACTCTCTTTACTTTCTTTCATAGTTTAAATTGTTTTTCTGCTCAATAAGATACTGATAATTGTCTTTTTTTGCAGGAATGACTGAACCAAAGATAGTATCCCCAATGAAGTTTCAATACAAGGGGAAAACCCCTAGCTCAAAGGTGGGGAACAAACATAGCGAGATAACTGATACCAACAATAGGAACATGGATTGGAATGAATTCTTGACTTAGTACTCCCAACTGGCAAATAGATCTGAGGACTGTACCTCATTAGTCCTATCCGGGCTGGTAAATGCAGCTGCACACCCTGTGGCTGTTACATCTTTAGAATTGATCATCACCCTAGCTCACCGCTATGATTCAGACAAGAGGGTGGTAGTAAACTCAGAAGATTAGGTTGTATTGGACATCAGGCCAGATGTCATCGAGGATGTCTTTCAACTCCACAAAGGCATAGACAATTTATATGACTTTTATATTGAAAAGGGGACCAAATGGTTTGGCAACAGGGAGCAAACCGTAAATGATATGATGAATAATGAATACCTCAAACAACCAGTTCCCATGAACAAAATGGACAAGATAGACCTCTAGAGAGGTTATATGAGAGATGATATCCAGGTATCTATAACAATGATAAGCAGGGTGTATGGGTTACCGTAGTCCACCCAAATCAAGCACTGGATGATCCTACTGATACAGAGGATCAAAGAATGAAAGGCAAGATTCAACTGGGGAACTATCATTAGTGACAACCTAGATGAGCAGTTGACAACAATGAAGCATAATCCAAAGTTCTACTTGAGCACTTACATAATGTACCTACTAGCTGTATGGGCAGATTATCCCAGCCTCACTAAGAGGGGAAGTCTGAATGATCCAAATGCATGGCCCCATCTTGTATACCCGCAGTTGGTAAAAGAAGCAAACATGTTAGAGGATTCCCCTGATTATAGAATAGTTAACGACACATTCATTTTTGCAGACATTCAATCTATTAAGGGTGAATTTGCTAAAAGAATGTCAAAAGAAGCTGCTACCAAGGTGAGGGCCATTGGGGCCTATTTCGTCTACTTCAGGAAATTCACATACATTTAGATAGCTGGGTCAACCATACAACCAAAGAAGCTACCCAGGTATCCATCTGACTGGATAATCATATTGGAGATGCTGAGGCAGCTCGCAGATGCATATGAGCACATCAAGCATAAGAAGAAGCACTATTGGGACTTTCCCATCTCTTTGGGACCCTATACACTGTAGGACATGAAGGTCTACAAATCCCTTGCTTTTGAATGGGATGATGGTCCCTTACAGCTTTACAAGACAGTATGAGCCCGCTTTGATCCTATAGGGCCTTATAGCCATATCATCAGCAGATTCTATGTACATGAGCCACATCTGGAGGATCATTGGATAAACTGTATAGACGACCATGAGGTCAAAATTTGAGATTACTATAGAATGAACCTAGCTCTGGAAAAAGAGGTGTTGAAGGTTCTTATTTCCCTGAAGATATGGGAATGTGATTTAGAGGAAGTCTTAAACAACATTTATACACAAGATAAGGTGTATGACCGGCCAATCATGAATGCCAAAGTAGACAAAGATGAAAATGATGACATAGACTTCAAGGCAAGGCATGTGATAAAAACCACTATATCCTCATTTAAGAAGCCACACCGGATGAGTCCAATCCTAGTGAAAATATTAATGGAGCCTTCCAAGAAAGTAGAGAAGCAACAAGGAGAGAATTCAATAGCTCCTAAGTATAAGAAGGCTCCCCCTCAGAAGCCAAGAATGGTGTATGGTCATGAATGACCAGTTCAATATGGCTCCAATCTAAGGCCTAAGAAAACCAAAATGATGGGCCAGATTGACCCACCAGTAGGATTGTCACAACCCCAATTAGGAGAGGGTCCATCCACCTCTAGCCAATCTTCCCCCACCACTAAGAAGAAAACCTATAAGAGGAAGAAAAGTTCTGAATCTTTGCAGTTAGAAACTATACAAGAAGAGCCCAAGGAAGAGGATGCAAGTGAGCCCTTAGTCCGGAGGACCAAAATACAAAAGAGGAGAGAAAAGGAGACTAGTAAGAAACATAGAGAGGATCCAAAAGAATAGGATGATGCTGTAGATCCATTAGGACAAGATGAATTTATGCTCTTTGATTTGGAAGGACTTGAAGGATTTTCGGATCAGGGCCAAGATACATACACTATGGGACTACCACTCATACAAACTCAAGTATCCCTCACTCCACCACCACTCATACAACCTCAGGAAGCCCTTACTCCTCCACTGGTCCAGTTCACCAATCCCCTGGTGAATGTTCTTGCTCCACTAGTAGGCCCTGATTCTACTCCAGGGCCTAAAACCCAAGATAGTAGGACAACTCAGAGTTTAGTAATAAGCAATGTAGTGGGAGGGAGTTATGTTTTTACTCCACCACCCCACATACTTACTCCACCAACTTCCCTACCAACTCCAACACCTCCTCCTACACCAACTTCACCCCCATCTACTACCAGCATCTCCTCATCTCCCACTCCAATCATGCCAACACTTATTCCCGCAACATCAATCCTGTCAACATCAGGCAACCGAAGGAGCAGTAGGCACAAAAGACACATCACCTTTTCAGACCTCACTAGAGGCCATGATCGGTCTTAGGCCAGAAGTGGTAATTAATTCATCAGCCGACAAAGGCACGGAGAAGGAAAGGGAAAAGGAGGTCAATGAGCAAGATAAGGAAGAGGAGGAAATACAAAGGGATGCAGAAGGGGATAGAATGGAAGACGAAGTAGATGGACAAGGAAAAGAGGCAGAGAAGGAATCAGAATAGGGAATAGCTCCAGGGAAACAAGGCTTGACCTCAATTCTCCATATGGCACTGTATGAGCCAGTAATTTCCTCTGGTAAACCTACTTGGTTTACCAAGGAGATACAACCTCGGAGAAGAACCTACACAAGTGAACTGGATGGAGAATATACAAGTATAACTATGGTGAAGAAAGGTTTCCACCATGCAGATGTGAGTGTGCCTGCTAAAACTATGTCATATGTGACCCAAGAACCTAAGGGTCAATGGACAACACAAATAGCTATCCCACCCCCAAGCACCTCTCAAACCATGGGTTCATCAGGAGACTATACATTCAAGGAGGTAGACATGGGGGAACCATCTAGAGAAGGAAGCAAGACATAGGAAGCTTTGGGATTCAAGCATGCTCTGGGGTTCATGAGTAAAGATGAGGAGACCATAAAGTCTTTAACAAACCAAAATGAGGCTCTAAAAAGGGTCATTCAAAGGATGGTGGGTCCTATTGACCCAAACTATTTAGAGGCTTCATTACAAGCCCTACTTTATAAAAGGGCCACACCAGATTTGCTGGCAGGATTAACCCCCTCTTTCATCTAGGCGAGTGCCGATTGGATAAATGACTTCAAACAGTTTGGAGAGAAGACAATCCCATCAATATTTAGGCCATAAAAGACCATTTTGGTTGAGATAAATTCACTCATCGACCTAGTGGAAGATGAAGGGGGTATGGATGTTGAGGTTTCCAGGTGGCAGGTAGCTCTCTAGAATTTGGAGGTGATCTAAAAGAAACGCTTCCAAATTTTGGTCAGAGTCTATGAGGGCAAAGAACTGGATAAATTTGAGACTTGGACCAAGCAAATGGCCAAAATAATCAAGGCCTACAAGAAGCACAGGCCCTCATAGGTGAAAAGCGGGAGGAGGTAATAACATAGGTCAATGATATAGATACATTCTTCATAGGGGTCAGCCTCAATGTCTACCGAGATGAAAGCCAACAAGCTCTACATCCCTCCAAGGAAGTGGTCTAGTAGTTTAGAGACATTTTGGCTACAATCAATACCAAGGAGGCCTTGCAGCAACTGTTCTATATGAAGGAAGAAACACACATAATGTTGCAGCACGAAGAAGAGATCACTTTCTTTGCTTTTGAATTAAATATCTTCAGAAAGAAGAAAGAACGAAGGGTCACCAAAGTAAAAAGGAAAGAGATCAATTATGAAGAAGTTTAGGAGATAGTGCAAAGGCTTCGGGCAGCTCACCCAGAATTCTTCACTGGATAAAGTTCCATGGTTCAAATATTAGATAGACCGGGCAATATTTTTCACACTTGGTCAAAATTCACCAAGGCAGTATTTTTTGGCCTTTCAGCCTCTAACTTTTTGGCCTTTCGGCCCATACAACAAAGAGTAATTTTTGGCCTTTTGGCCTATGACAAGTCTGAACTTTCAGACCTCCAAGTTTGAAGATTTTAATGAGCACCTGGGAAATTTTGAAGACATTAAAGTTTTGGTGTAGAGGTCAGGGTTTGAAAAACTGGGTGTTTCCAGCGAGATCACCTTTTTCAACACCAGTTCAACTCCATATCAGATCAATGGACAACTAGAGTTTGTTTTAGAGAAACTAAAGGTCTCCTATCAGTTCCCACCATTAGAAATTGCCCAAGTGAAGAATCTAAGAAGGACCACCAGAATCAGGAAGAAGACTCCTAGTTCACAGAAGGAATTCTCTTTCTCTCTCTCTCTCTCTCTTCTCTAGTGGAGTTTTCCTTCTTTGCATAAGAAAATGGATTGTAAATGGGTTTAAGAATCTATGCAAGTTACATAGTATCAGTTAGCAGTATTTTACCTTTAGCAAAGTTCTAGTTTTAGTTCTATTTCTCTAGTTTAGACTCTCTGATGCCCTAACTCCAAAAATTAGAGTTGTAGATCAAAACTCTATATATTGTAATCAAAAAACAATGTAAAGGGCCAACTTTTTAAATACAATAAAGATCTACATAGGGTGCTTCATTCATGGTGTGTGAATTACTGCTATCTATGCAAATTTATTGAATGTATGCTTGCATTATTATTTATTTTCAGAGAGCCCTTTGTGTTATTGTGTTTCCAATTCATGCTACTTTTAGTTGGAGTTTGCTTGTGTATCTACCTTGCTATGATGAATGTGTGGAGGAGATCATCTTTGGGCTTAATGATAAATCCATCTTGTGGGTGCACACATCTTGCTGGCTTCATGATTTGATAGATTTTGAATATCTTGCACGAGCAAATACGTCTTCTCTCCAAACGCTTGCATCTATGGAGTAGTGAATTATGACTTGATCTGATTTATGCTTCGTGGGTTGTTCCAAATCTCTCCAGCATTCAACTCGCAAGGAGGGGTCTACAATGGTTTATGTCCTTAGGATTTCACTTTTCTCATAATTTTCTTTATTTCTCGTTACCCTTCCCTCTTTAAAAACGCTATCATTAATTCTGAAAACTACCATCTTGAAAACACAAAATTGCATTTTATTTACAACACCCATACTTGTTAAAATGGAAAAAAAAAAAAAAAAAGAGAACTAACAATATTTTTTCAGTTTCTTGTCTTGAACGTACCAACAAAGGCCTCCTCGTGAACAATCACATTTATCTTCAACTGAGTAATCAAGCAGGCTGTGACCTAACCCCAGAGAACCTTGGGAATAACTCTGTTATTCTTTCAAGAGAGGAAATCGAATCTCAAGATCCTAGCAAGTTGGTTTGTGTTAAATCACTCTGTATCACACTTTCAGGAACAACTTGAAAGTTGAGAGGTTCACATTCCTCACTCCAAATCAACTGAATTTGTTCTAGTTCTACTTCCATACTCTTGGGTGGTGCAGAAGAACTTTCAGCCATAATTCTAAAATTTAGGGTTTGAAGGATGTAAAATAGAGTACCTCGGCAAGTAGCTGTTCACACTGTTCACTGTTCACCTTAGTATTTTTTACGACATGCTAGTAAAAAAAATCTTTGATGCTCAAATCTGTTAAGATCAATTTTGTAGATTACTTTAGTTGCTCCGTTAACCAGTAAAAATTGCAAGGTAAAAATGAAATGTCAACTGTTCATCCTTTATAAGCATTGAAGGGTTAGGGTAGGTGAGCATTGAATGTTTTTCCTATTGAGTTAGTGCAAGCCATCTATCCTCAGCTTTAATACAACTTGCATCCCACTCAGCTCACTACACTCGGCCTTAACAAAATTTCACTCGGCCAAGAAAACTTGGCACTTCACTAAAAAACTTGACTTTAGTGTCCATGAATAGTACTTGGCACCTATTAGTGAAATTGACTCATCTCAGCATTTGTCTTCAAAGATATGTCCTGATGCATCTTAACATATGTAGATATGGACTTTTGTACATTTTATGTTAGGAACTGATGTAAGATAAGAATTTTAAATACTGTTCCTTACATACCTCTTTCTCTTAGTTGGAGATGATGTGATCACCTGATCCATTGGATTGGGTAACCTTGGCTTCATTAGCTTCACTACTGCATGGTTTGGACTTCTTAACCCATGTCTTGTTCATTTATTCCCTAACTTTCTAAACTGTAGGAGCAGGTACTCTAGTCTTGCAATCTTTCCTTGTATGTCCAATTTTCAGACAACTGTGACAAACTAGGCTTCCATTCATCCAAATTTTAGATTTACCTCTGAAATGTGTCCTTATGCATTTTTATGGAACATGTCCATACTCACCACAATAATGACAACTATGCCATGTATTATAATCCCAATTGTAATGATTGCCTTTTCTTGGTGATTTCTCTTGTACCTTTGATGTCCACTGTTGTTTACCTTTGGATCTGTAATCTTGTGCTCTATGACCATATTTGTGATAGTTATAAAAATTACCATTGAGTCTTGGTGCTTTTCTTTCCTTTGCCTTACATTCATGTGCTTGATCTCCAAACTTATTATAGTTAAAGCAGTAACCATTAAAGTTAGTTTTTAGATTGGACTTACCGTACTTGCTTTGGCAAATGTTTGATGTATGACCTGGTTTCCCACAGTGGTGACAACCAAGTTTGTTGTTTCTCAGCTTAGCATTCCTTCTTTCACATGTCTTAGATGATTCTCCTTCTTTAGTGGTTGTATGTTGATTAGTGTGACCTAATCCAGAAGAATCTTTAGGTCTTCTTGATGCTTCCACCAGTTGTTCAAAGTAGCTCATAGCTGCACTCAGATCATTCACTCTATTATTAAGTTCTTTCTCAGTTCTCAATTCATCTTTCAATTGACTATTCTTAGATCAAAGATTAACAATCTCCAAGTCTTTCCTACTTATCTCCTGATTCACAAGTAGTAGTTGATTTGCCATGTCCACTTGATTGACTATCATTGTTTGCACATCATGTGTTCTTTCATCAAGTCTAGTAGTCAGCATTCTCTTGTCTTCTTCTACCATAGCCTTGTCATGTTTGGCTTTCTTCTTCTATTCAACAACTTCACACATTCTTATTGATTGGGCTTCTTGTTCTTTCTTCAAATTTTTTACTTCTTTACATAGTGCACTATTCTTTTCCAGTAAATCTGCTATTGCTGCATCACTCTTAGTAGAATCTCCATTCTGAAATAGATTTGTGGTGTCCTCTTCCTAATAATGAGAGTCATTCATTTGTTTAGACAAATATTTCCTTGTATTCAAGGACTTCTTTAATTCTTGTCTTGCACTCTCAAGCTGTTGGAGTGCTAGCTAAATATCAATCTTTTGATTCTCAATGACTTTACCCATCTTGTAGATCTCCATCTCAAGATCTTAATTCTCAAGTTGATTATGACTCTTTTTGAGAACTCGGCTCTGATACCAATTGTTGGAAATACAATAATGGGAAAGTAAGATACTAAGAGGGGGGTGAATCAGATCTTCAAATATAAACACTTAAAACAAACCGATCCACATTCATACATAAATGAATCTAATGTAATCTCAGATAGCATCAACACCATGAAATATATAACACATTACACAATAATTTGGTAACCCAGAAACCCAAATAGGTAAAACTGGGGTGGGGATGACACCCACAAAATTCTCCACTACTGCAGTAATAAAGTGTACCGGTTAAGGTTACAAATGTTTGATTACAAAAAGTAATCTACCCTGTGAAAGGTCTGCCCTGTTAAGAGCTTAAGATCATTAAAATCTACCCTATTAAAGGATTTTAACTTACAATGAAGTAAGAAATTTGTTAAGAGATAAATACAGGCCTGCTAAAACCATTATGTTAAGAGATTTTCACCAAATACAATGATTACAAAGTCTCAATTATTGATCCTTTGATTTGCACTCTGATGCTGATGATGGATCTCCACTCTACAGTATCTCTTCTGATCTTATAATCTGATATATCTTTACTCTGTTGTTCACTGTGTTATGCTCTGCTTGATCTCTTATTCTAAACAAAATAACCCTCTATGCATTTCACTTAGAAATTCAGTCGCTTAACAATTGTTCTTCTACATCTTGCACATACTTGCTTTCATGCTCACCAAATAGGGTTTCGAAGCAATTTAATATATCTATACAGATCTGACAGTCAGATCTAGATCAACGATCAAGATCCAATACCCATACCATGATGGTATTACAATTAATGCTTACAATGAGTCATGCATAGGAAAAAACAATAAAATGCATAACTGACTCCATATAAGAATATTAAATGCATTTATTAGTCGGCCCAAATACCTTATATAAGTCAGCCGGATCACTCATCCTTGAAGTTTGTATCATTCCAAACATGTATACAAAAAATGTTTTGCTTGGCACTTGACTGTCTATCACTCATCACTTAACATCCCTATATCCTTCTCAGCTCAGCAATGTAACTCAGCTCGGTAATGTAACTAGGCAAACTGAAAAAATTGCTTGGCAATGTTGCTCGACCTTGCATAGTTTTAGCTCGGCCACAGTGATAACCAACTAAAACTGCCTAGATGAATGACTAAGTGTTGGTCACTAATCATCAACATAACTTAGAGATTAACACCTATCATTGAAGATATTTTTGGAAATTTCCTCATTACCCAAATCTCCTCCTTTATCAGGAGAAACCTCACCACCTCCTTCCTACTTAGTAGCCTCATCAACTCCCTTGACATCTTCCTTCTCATCCAAATTATAGTCAGGAAATTTTGTGTATATTCCTTTGATAACAGAGTAGGAAGGAAATTTCTTGCAGTTTCATGGGTTGGTCCCTTTAGTATCTTGATTTCTTATGACCTCCAGCATAGTTACTTTGACTATCTTCACTAGGGATAGAGTTTTTTAATTTTTCTCTTGTGGTCAACTTTGGGAGTAGTAGTATTGTGTTTGACTTCACAAAGATGCTAAGAAATGATGGTATTACTATTGGATTTCAGCATACTAGGGTAAGAGGTAATCTTAGTAGCTCTCAAGTAGTAGATACATTAGTTGTTACTATGTCCTAGGGTATCCTTGATTTTAGAAAGCTTGGGAGAAACTAAACTAGGAGCTTCATCAACAAAAATCTAGTTGGAGATGGCAAAGTGATAGGAAAAAACTATAATACCTAGAAATTAAACCTTGATTCAAGGGGATGGACCTGTTACCCTAGTTCCTATCAGCTTCCAAACACCATTCATCATGCACTTCAGGGAACTAATAAAGAGAAGAATATAAGAGATAGAACTATGGTTAAAAATATTATTTAGCCAAGGCATGTGATACAAGTAGTGTATCTTGAACCTTCCCTCTAGACTTAAAAAACATAATGATTATTAAGAAAACCTAGTTTTAGGCAACTAGCAATTCTTCTCTATCAAAGAAACCGTGAAGTTTAATTGTATGCGTGAATTTGGGTACCTGTTCCTGCAACTACAAACACACACAGTTCAATGATCCATTAAGTGGTTAGTGGGTTTGAAAATAAAAAAATCATAATATTAAAAACATCCTAAGGTAACCAAAACTGGTTCATTACCTTCTAATAGGCAATAGTTTGATTCTTGCTCTGAGGTCATCGCAAGAAATAGTGACTAAACGCTAGTCTAAACGAAGGATCTTAAAGCTATATGATTGAGTAATCTAAATGATAAATGTAAGAATTTTTTTGGTTAATCCAAAGCTATTTAGATTGATTTTAAGCACCAAAAGAAATATTTAAATTCTTTTTAAATCCCAAATTGAAATATGTGCTCTAAGTTATCAAACTTGATTGCTTTAATCTGAATGTACAACTCAATCTGAATTTCTGCAGACAACTCCATCATAAGATCTACAACTAAACATTTTTTTAACATGGATTAGTGTCTTTGCATGAGAAATATGTTTCTGAATGATATCCATGTGAGGAAGGAGTTAGCTTTGTATAGCTGTTAGAAGTTCCCTTTTTTTGCTTCTTCCCTTAGTAGCTCTTCCTGCATATAAGTCAGATACTTGATCTTTACAAAATGTGTTGAACTTGAACTTGGGTCAACTTCCAAATGGCTTGCACTTATCTTCAAATTAGTGTCAATCTTTTTCATCTTGTCTTTTATTTACATGGTAAAGTTGAAGGTTTCATTCAACTTTACAAATAATGCCACAACATTATTCACAGTGGTATCTAGAGAGCTAATGACAGTTTTTAGAGTCACCTAATCTATTACAATCTTTCCTGGAACATTCTCTTGAACCTTAATTTCAAATTTTCTTTCTACCTTTTTCAATAATTGCTCCTATCCACTAAGATCATGATTAAACTTGTGAACTATGTCAACAATTTGGTCCATTATGGAATCATTCTCATTCACTTAAATCTCTAGTGAATCTAGGAAAATAGCTTTGATGTACTATAGAACTCTTTTTCTTTTCTTCTCTACTTGGATCTACTGTTGTTTTGGTCTTTTCTTCCATAGCTCCCCAAGGATGTCCATTTGCTTGGCTGTCAGGTTGGAAAGATCCCAATTTGGAATCACAATATCTTCCTCAAGGTCAACATTATTAGTTATTATTTCTTTTTCTTTACCCTTGACCTTTGGATTAGGTGAAGGAACAATTTCCTTACCTTTTCCAACTTTATGCAGAGGTGGTGGTTGGTGACCTCATTGATCATATTTGACAACAATCCATCTCATATTTGTAAAAGCTTCTCACTTCCAAAGCCCCCTCAAGGACTCACCTTCTAGGCTACCCCAAGTGCCCCGAGTGCTTCCCAAACACCATATCTTCACTCAAGACATCAACCTTCATTTCAAATCCATAAATAATCTCATTATGGCCTATCTACCATGTTCCAATAACCCATTAAGTCTGGGTAACCAATCCCTTACCCAAATCTCACATTGAGCCCTTAAAGCTAGTAGCCCACACCAGTCACTATTTTGTCCCTTTCTCCAACATTTCCCAAACAACTAAGGAAACTAAAACATGATTCAGATACCCTCTTAGGATATTTAAATTGTCCCCTAGATTTTGTATAGATTCGTTTGGACCATACCCAAGATCCAATACTCATGTGACCTCCAAACTAGGCCTAATTCTCCTCATTTACAAAGAAACCCCTAACTCGACTTACTCCCATGATTCCAAAGGCCGAATAGTCCTATAGTTTCCCAAACAACAAATTTTAAAGTTCACAAGACTCTACCATTAACCTATGGCCTTAGCCACTAAACCCTCACTTCTAGGATCACACACCTAGGGTATGATCAAAAGGACCTCTTCAGTCCACTCCAGACCAAACCAAATTCATACACGCTTCACTATGGATGCCCACATCTAGGATCCATCACCAAACCCTTCCATCCTTGAAAAAATCCACCTTTATATTGACTCGTGTCTACCGAGGCTTATTCTTAGTCAGCAACTATTGCCAATCTGGTTCCTCCAACACATCCTCCAATCCCTGCATAAGATACATCTAGTACAAACATACATTACATAGTTGGACTTCCCACCAATCATAGTGACCACATGGGGTGGGAGAGTTATAACATGAAAGAAAACTTCAAACTCTTTAAACTGACTGTATCCTTCAACCAAAGAATGAAATAACAGAAAACAATCTTTGTTTTATTGAATGAAACTTTTGTTACATTGATTTGATAGACTTACACCAACTCCACATGCCTTTGACACTCAAAAAATCCCTTCTAAATAACAAATAAAAGGGTTAAATTAAAAACATATTATCATAACTGTTACAAGCATTTTAGTACTTTAAAAAATGTAAATGTGACACTCTTTACCTTGTGCAACTGCATTTTCTTGCCTAGCGGCTTGAACCTCAACATGCTCATCGGGAACCTCTACATTCCATGCAACTACAATACAAAATGTTTTATTAATCCCAACACATTATAATTAAATTATTATTACTACACCAAATTCAATTTAAAATGTTTACTTGTATTAATAAATCAATAATCAAAATTTGAATAGAAAATGTATACCTTGAGTACTATAATGCACATCTGAATCAACACCTCTGTCATGCTCAGATGGTGTTTCAAGATCGGAAAACTACATTTTAATGTAAATAATTAGTGCATTTATCGACAATATATAAATACAAGATAAATACTGAGAAATGCTAATCATTCAATTTAATACATATAAATATAATTAAAGATAAATATTCTCATAAGACTATGGATAAGAAAGGAGAAAATATGAAGAACAAGGAAGATAAAGAGAAGTAAAACTGGAATTTTATCAAATGAAGTTATTGTTTCCCAGGTGCTACTATTTCCTTTTTGTTGTTTCTGAGATAACATGTTGATGACATATAACTGATTAAATGTTTGACAATGTTAAGTTGAAAATGATGCAAGACATTAAAAATAAGTTAATGGTTTGTATTGTCATTGATGTCAACTTGATACCATCTATATAGTCATACACATAATGCCAAAGACTTCAAAGAATCAATGGAATAGAGGTTATGCTTTCAAAAATACATAAAATTCAAGTATTTACTAAGTGACAGACCACACTGACGGAGTGCACACCATTGCTAAAGACAAAGATAAAGTCACAGTGATGCCCGACGAGCAGAAGACAGTATTTCCTGACGAAGTAGAATCGTAGGATGCCCGATGAGATGAAAATAGAGTTTCCTGATGAAAAAAATCCAATGATGCCCGATGGACAAAGATCCTGAAGCTAACTAAAGTTGCACCAATGGATTTGGTAGTTATTACTGATGACGAACTGCAGAATTGACCGATAGAACAAAGAGATCAGAAAATGACAAAATATCTAGCTAGCAGAGCTTACGGATAGAATTAACTAGTTTTTCTATTTATTTTATTCAACCATAGTTAAGTAAGTAATTTAAAGATGATTTATACAGTTAGCAAGAAGATAACTATGAGATAAATCAGGAGTTAAAGCTGTAAATCAATTTGGCTAGATTATTTTTCATGCCAAGAATCAAGAATCAAGAATCAAGAATTAAGGAATATCATGTCTATATAAGAGACAAGCATAATTCATTTCCACAAGCAATCAGATACATGGGGGAGTGAATTGAAAGAAGATGCTGAAGAGAAACTGGTGAAGGATAAACTTCATACAGTCCTGATCAATCAAGCAAAGGGAGAGCTAAAGAATTCTGCAGACACCGACACATAGTGAAGCACAACATCACAGAGAAGAAAGTGTGAAGTACAAAGGAATTGAATTTATACATTGATCATAAAGGTATTGTATGTAAATAGATCTGAATATCTACAATTCAAAGTTGCATTAGAAATAGGTAATTTTGTTTCAGTTTAACCATTGGAGCATTAAGTCTCTTAACAGAGCATGACTTAACAGTCTTCTATAATTGAGGTATATCCTAACAGATTACCAAAAAGGTTGACTCATGAGAGTAGCATCGGACTTACCTAAAGCCTATTGACAATATAAGAAGGAGGTTGATTCAAGGATGGTAGTAAGATTAGCATAAAGCCTATTGATAGTCTAAAGGTTGATTCAAGGATGGTAGCATAGATGCTAGATACTAAGTGAAAACCTACATATAAAAATCCTCTAACAAGGTCGCACTTAATAGTGTGTTTGTAACCTTTAATAGGGTTGGATCCTAATAGGGCTAACTTCAGAAGATTGAAAATTTGGGGTACCGGTCCTAGTGGTTTTTCCCTTAACAGGGTTTCCATGTCAAAATCCATGTGTTATGTGTGTATGGCTTATTACTTTATTATTTTACATTTCACATATGCATTTCTGGATTGATTGGTATACTCTGCATATTTACTGAGTATCGGTAAATAAGATTTACTACTTATCAGTAATCAAGGAGAATAAGGACAGACAAGGTAAATCGACAGATGGTTATTTATTTCAAGTATTTCAAAAGCATACATCTTGTAGGGACTTAATAATCTAAGGTGTATTGATTGGTGGATTAAAGGATAAATTTTTGAGGCCACCGATTCACCCCCCCCCCCCT
>MU223777.1:124310-146509 GCA_018584345.1 Thuja plicata
CCCCCCTCTCAGTTATTACTAACAATTGGTATTAGAGCTTGTGTGCTTAGAAGGAAGGTTTCAAGACCTAAGTAAAGATCACAAGATGAATAGATGAGATGTGCCCAAGTTGAACAAAGACAACTTTTCTTCATGGAAAAGTAGAATACATCTCCACTTATCAGGTATTGGCAATGATATTAATCAATACTTAGATACTGAATATGTGTTGCCTAAAGGACCATTGATGGTAGATCAATTGAGAGTAAAGCATGAACATAACTGCATGGTTATAGAGCTTTCTGCCTCACTCTTTGATGCTAAATTTGAGGCTATCAAAGATTGAAAAAATACAAAGACAATGTGGGACAAGCTGAAACATGTACATGGAGGTGATGCAAATGTTCTGAGAGCCAAGGCAGAAATCCTTAGAGGAAAGTTTGATGATCTCAGAATGAAAGAAGGTGAAAACATCACTCAGTACAACACAAGAATAAAATAAGTAGTCAATGCTATACAAGGAGTTGGAGGTACACTTGAAGAGGAGACAGTGGTAAGTAAAATCTTAAGAACCCTATTTCCTATATATGCTATTAGAGTCTCTGCTATTCAAGAAATGAGAGCAATGGAAAACAATACAGTCACTCTTGATAGCCTGATTGGTAAACTGATTTCATTTGAGATGAATAATTTTGAGGGTTTGTCTCTTATAGACATGATTTCCCCTTTTCTTTGCTTTCTTGATCTTGGCATGTTCCAAAATTCTCGCCAATAGATTTAAAGAAAATCTCCAGTCTGATCTTGTAGAGATCTTCTTGCCAACTGGACAAAGTAGCTTTAAATCAATTACTTATCTCCATAATATCTGGATGATTAAAAAAATGATAAGTATTAGTTAAATCTTTCTTTAGCTTCTTGACAACTAAGAATTTTGTCATTTTGTAAACTCTCTATTCTCTCAGTCAACACTTCAGTTAGTCATTAGGATCTCCTTCCTTGTCTTCTCTGTCGGGCAATGCTGAAATTCTGTTGAAAGATATTAGGATTATTTAATTCAATCAATTAATTAAATTAGCCATGTAGGGATGAATAGGCTCAATTTGATTTTTGATTTAAACTATACAATTAGTTGATTAAAATCAATCATATAATTTTAATTGATCATTTTAGGCTTATATTTGATTATTTGATGTCATGGTTAATTAATCCTTTGATTTAAATTGATTTTGTCCAATTTGATTGATAAATGTCCATTTGAATTGATTTGATCCATTTTGATGAAAATTAGAGCATTTGGATGAGATTTGTAAATTTGGTTGATTCTAGGACACCTATCGAGTTTTAGTTGTCGACAAATGTCCCTCTTTGAATTGATGTGCAAAATGCATTGAATCAAAGAAAATGGCATGTCCTGATGAGTGATTTAATACCTTATTGAGTGATTGATTAATCTGATTTGATTGATAGAAACCTGATTGAATGATTGATTTGACACCCTAATTTGATAACTAATTTGAAACTTTGATCTGATAACTAATTTGAAACTCTAATCTAATTGATAAAACCTGATGCACAACTGATAACCTGATTGAATGATTGATGCAGAATGCCCCAGTGATAAAAGTCTGAATTTTTAATGCCCTAGATTTGATACAAAGCACTGATTTGATGATATGATGACGCCCCCTTAGAAATGAAATAGATTGATCTCCAAAGACAAAATATGATGAGACTAATGTAAAACAAGATCCAAGATAATTTCATTTCTGAAAACATTGATGATGACAATGATATCACAACATGCTCCAGTTTGCAAAAAATGGAGATTTAGGTCACATTGGGTAAAAATCCCTCCAAAATTAGGTTTAATAGCTTAAATAGGTTGAAAAACCCAAATTTACCTTTCATTTTCACTTTTGACTATTAAGATTTTTCTCTGATCCTGTGAAGATTATCAGCCATGGTTGTTCCTATTCGAGAGCTTTGGTTTGAGAGAGGAGGTCAATATTAAAGACCTTTGGATTAAGGACCTCTGATGAGTGATTTTAACCTTCCTCATGCATTTATTTCTTGTATTTAATAGTATTTATGTCAATTTTCATGGATTTTAGATAATTTCCTATTACATGTTTGTAGGATAGTTTAACTAATGCCTAGGGTAGTAAACCACTACATTCACACTTTTAAATGGCACGTAGAAGTAGATTAGCAATACATAGGAGCTAGTTTAAATTTGTCAAACCTTGTTTAAAATGCTGCTCACAAAAACCTCAAGTTTTAAATGTCGTGTAGGAATGCTTAAGTAACGCCTAGGTTGATGAAATGTCACTTAGATCATGAAGTACCACCTCTGATAGATTAAATGAAGCGTATGATGTTAAAAATGATGCGTAGGTTAAAATGTCGTGTACACTCTGCCAAGTGACGCATATAAGAAAATTTGGTGAAAATTTGATATGAAATGCTAAAACTAATTGTTGATTGATCATCTGGATAAACAATTTTGTTTCCAAGATAGATAGATCTATTGTAGTAATGCTAATAAGTGATTAGGATATTCAGATAATTATAAAAATGAATATTTGATTTGTCAATCTGATAGGATAGAAAATTGATAGGATAGATAACTAATCATATTGGTCCTATCTCAAGATCTAAAGGTAGGAACAATAAGTTGATTGCGCTCAAGAAGAGAAAAGATTGATTGAATGAGATTGATTGAATTAGGATAATCCATTGATAGAAAAATTATGATATAATTCCCTTGATTTGTAAAATAGAGACATTTCCATAAATTGTATGTACAAAATCTAGCTTCTTGGATTGTATATTTAGCTCAGGAGCTGATGGATCTATAGTATCGAGTTATTGAGGTTTATTGTTTGAGCTTCTAGTTAGACATCCCTTGCTTTCAGTTGAACCATGGTCTATTAACAGCTATGGAAGAGCGATGGTACTCTGACCACAACACTTTCCACTTGCCACTCAAGGAGATGACCATCACTCCCAAGGAAGTATACAGATTAATCTGTATCCCTACTTATGGGGAATGAGTGTATTATGATTCAGTTTATGATGGGATTGTCTGCAGAACTATCTTCAATAATCATACTATCAGAGATGATACCATTACATGGGCACAGTTTGCTTCCTTTCTAACATTGCCAGCAGTTTTAGGTGCTATGATAGGAGGTTTACTACTTCCTAATCAATGAGGTGAAGGATTCTCTGTTGGGTGGGGTTGTATTCTTGAGGATTGGATTGCACACCCTCCACGTTTTGATTAGGGATCATGTGTGTTAGCGCAACTATACCATGATATGTATGAGATTGTATATAAATCAAGTGCAATAGTGTCAGCTAGTGCAATTTTTGTTCAGTTATGGATATGGGAGCATATACCCATTACGAGACTGGTAGCAGTGCATGTTCAAGACTGCAAGTGTCCTTACACCTTTTTGTATGGTGGCATGGTTGTCCAGCATCATTTGGGAAAACTAGAGTATTGGCACCGGATGATCGATGATATGGATCAGGTCGTATGGAGACCATATTTAGGATGTGAGGGTTTGTGGGAGGATGATAATGAGCTCCCATACATATTTGCACCGAGGTGGATGATTGGTTGATCACCACTTTTGTTTGAGAGATTCTATTCCAGACGAGTATCCAGGCAATATGGCTGAATTTAGGACATGCCTCAGGGTATGGCCCTATATGCATGAGTACAGGCCAAGCTATCTATGTGGGGTGCACAGACTGATTTACAGTATGCATGTGATGAGATTGATATATTGATTTTCATCAGATGGGACATGTTGGAGCACATAGCAGATGTAGGGATGTCCATGGAGTATAGAGAGTGGTTCTCTAGACACAGATTCATGAGGTTTACCGATCCAGTGAAGCCTATCGTAGACGCAAATGATACATTAGGTGATGCGGGTGGGGATGGAGGTGATGGTGGTGGTGGTAGGAGGTAGAGATGGAAAGCTCCTAGAGTGAAGAGAGCTTCAAGGGTGATTGGTAGAGGACGGGTGGGACCTCAGACATGGGGTGGTCATGTCAGAGCTAGAGGTGGGGGATTCAAACTAGCTCAACAAGCACAGGGACCTAGATTAGTATAGCCTCAGCCATGGGTAGCATGGGGGAAGAAGAGATGGAGAGTTGGGCCATATTCTCATATTGTAGCTACTAGACAAGCTCTAAGAGCACACGCTCCTCCACAGGTATAGACATAGCAGGTTTTGCTAATACAGAGTTAGATTTAATAATAGCAAGTTCCTCCTCAGATATCAGTTACACCATAAGTGATAGTAGAGGCTGCCCAGGCACCACGGGTACCATAGGCTATGCAAGTGATAGATGCCTTGACTCAAGATGTGTGGATGTTATAGACAGGGCTGACAATAGTTATTGGTCAATTAGATCAGGTGGTCCTGATGATGTAATAGTTTATGGCTATGATGTCATAGAGGCCTAGTGTTTCCAATACCAGTCAGGGACCACATACTACTTAGGATAGAGCAGATGAGAGAGGGTCTAATGCAACATGGGATGGGTCAAGTATAGGTGATGGATCAGGTTCCCCTACTAGGTCTTGACATATGGATATGGATCCAAATTTTATGATGTATCATGCTATCATGTTTTATTGATTTGATCACGACTTTGTTGATGTACCATTTCATTGATGATATTGTATCTTTGTATACATATTTGATGGATCATGATTTGATGGACATTTATATGATGACTTTCCTTGATTATCTTTGATATGTTGATGTTGTGATATGAGATATCTTTATATGCACATTTCTATATGATGTTTCATGGATTCATTTACTTTCTATAATGCTATGGATGCAGTTTATCTTATATATGATATAGATTAGATGGATGCAAATGATGAATGCATTTATTCCTATATGCTTTTTCTGATTTTATGGATGGATGCATTGATGTATGTATGGATTATGAATGCAACTATGTTTTTTGGGATTTTGATGTATGCAATTTTGATATGAAATGCACTCCTTAACTAAATGTATGCAAAGAATAATGATTAATTATTCTTGTCTTTCTTTTTTTGATATGAAGATAATGATTGATGCTATGGATGAATGAATGCAATGCAAAATTTAATCACACATCATTGATTTAAACCAAGGATAATTTAAAATTGAATCCCCCCAAATGAATTTATGAATCAAGATTGAAATAATTAACCCCCTTCACTTGGAAAAATACTTGAAATAATACAATTAATCTATGATGAAAATGCAATGCAATGCAACTAATTTTCACTAGTTATTTGCAAAAGAACTATAAAATAGATATATTTTAATCATTGAACATTTTGGAACTAGGAGTCGATATAATCATTATTGGTGCCACTGCAACCATAAGAATATGAATATGAATTTCATCTCATTTGGTAACCTCTTTAGGAAACTAGTACAACCCTCACTAGTTGAATAACCAACTATGGGAGTGTGAATACCGGTTTCAATGGATTCAATGTTGCAAGTGGATTTTGGTATTAAGATATGGAAGATCTAAATAGCCAAGGTATCCTTTTGCATAAACAAACAAAGGTTAATCTGCTTTCCTGTATGAGTGTCCTCGATGATTCTTTGATGACCATGTTGTTAGACGAATTCACACAAGTTGGTCAATCTTCCTCAAAACAGTCACACAAAAGTCAAGAAAAACAACATGTCTCCATCATCGCCAATCTAGTTGAAACATCATCGATTAGCTAAAAAGATCATGACTTGAAAAGGTTAATGAAAATCATTAAAAAATTCAATTTTTTGCAATGTATCAAGATTTTCAATCAGAGTTCAAAACATTCTGATCATTTAAATGTTGTCAATTTTTAATCCTGATAAAATAAGTCAATGAAGTTCAAGGATCAAGGTATGTGATCAAAGTGGTTGGATTGAAAAATGATATCCATCAAAGGTTCCAAAATATATCTTCTCTGAAATTTTGAAAATCTTCTTCTATCATGTGACCAAAATGTAGCACTTTTAAATATGTGTGGTACCAAAACCATTTCTTTTGCCCCCAAGTCAAAAATGTGATTGTGTGTAAAGCTTAGGGAAATATGAAACCTATAATACAAAAATGCAGCCGAAAGGCTATATTATGACTATGCACAAGTGACAGATGTAATGAGGGTATATACAAATGAGATGGTGAGAAAGTAATATGTACAACATGCAACTAGGAAAGACCTAAGGGAACAAAAGGCACCTTTTTCCAGGTTTTCACCTTTTGGGTTTATTGCTTTTTTTTCTTTTTTTTGCTACCAAGGCACCTATTGCTAGGTTTTCACCAAGGCACTTTTCTCTTCTTCAAATTTTTCAATTTTTTTGTTTTCTCATTTTTTTTTATATTATCAAGGCGCCTATTTACTAGGTTTTCACCTCCTTTTTTTCTAATTTTCTTCTTTTCCATTGTTTTTGGCGTTTTGATCTTTCTATTTTTTTTTTAAATTTTGATCTTTTCTCCTTTTTTTGGATTTTGACTTTTTCTCATGTACAAAGGAGATGCTAACTCATATGATACACTCATCTGATACTCTTTCATCTAATTCTCTTTCATCTGATTATGTATGAAAGCTCTTTAAATGGATGCTATTAATGGGCTCTTGCAAGTCATCCCCTTCACAATCAGCTAGTTTGTAGGTTCCCGTTCCAAAAGAAGAAATGATCACAAAAAGACCAAGCCTATTCACTTCCCATTTTCCTTTATTTTCTCTATTAGCCTAATTTTTAGGGTTTTCCCTTAACACTAAGTCTCCCAATTGAAAGGTTCTTGGTTTCATGTGCTTGTTGTAGTTTCTTAAAATTATGTTTTTATATACCTTCAAATGATCATATGCCTATGTTTGATATTAACAATTCCAACTATTGAAGTCAGGAAACACTATAATCCTCATCAGTGATTAATCCATGTAGTTATACTCTTAGGGATGGAATCTTAACTCCTAGGGGTAAAAAAGCTTCAGCCCCATAAACCAAAGAAAATGGTGTAGCTCCTGTTGGTGTATGGATGCTAGTTCTATAGGCCCGCAATGTTAGGTTCATCTGAATATGCCAATATCTTCTTGACTTATCAACCAACATTTTCAATATTTTGAGGATGTTATTGTTTGTAGCCTCGGCTTGTCAATTACCTTGAGGATAGTAAATGGAGGAAGAATGGTGAATAATATGAAATGTTTCACAAATTTTATCCACATCTTTGTTCTATAATTATTTTCAATTATCTGTGATTATGGCATGAGGATTACATTATCTACAAATTATGTGATTAAGGATAAATATGGAAATATGATTTCCCATTGCAGTTGTCAAAGGAACAACCTCTACCCATTCAGTGAAATATTTTTCACTACGAGGATGTATTTATGTCCATTAGAAGATGGTGGGTAAATCATCCCAATTAGATCAAAACTGCATTGATAAAATGGCCATGGTGTGATAAATGGATGCAATTCTTGTGTAGGTGCATGGATCATGTCTCTATGATATTGGCATTTATGAAAAACTTTCACAAATTGACAAGCATCTTTCTCTAAGGTTTTCAAAAAATACCCCATACAAAGGATTTTCTTAGCTAAATTTAATCCACTCGAATGCAACCCACAAATCCCCTCATGGACATCTCTTAAAGATAATCTCAATTCCTCTTCCTCTAGACACCTATGGAACATTTTGTTAAGACCTTTGTGATACAATGTTTCTGATAGGATAGTATAACAAGCCGATTGTCTTATGAAATGTCATTTTTGAGCTCTGATTTGGTCCAAAGGTAAGGTTTGGTTTTTAAGATAAGTGTAAATTTTTCCACACCAAGGTGAGTCATATCTATTAAGAAGGGCAATTATTTAGGAATCGGGTAAGTCAAATGCTAGTTTTTCCAACTCTTCCACCAAGAATTCATACCTCGTATTCTAATCAAGCATATGGAGTAATGAAGCCAAGGTAGTCATTGCATCGGCTGCTCTATTTTTGTCACATGGAATTTTCTCAAAAGTAATCAAAGCAAAATATTTTTTCCAATCATCCACCATCATTTTATATGGCATCAAATTTTCATCTTTGGTGTTGTATTAATGATTGATTTGGTTGATGACTAATTGAGAGTCTCCATAAACTTGCAATTCTATGACATTCCATTCCAAGTCCATTTTGAGACTTATAACCAAAGCTTCATAATCAACAATATTATTTGTGCAAGGAAACAATAGGTTGTAAGATTTGCAAATTGTGTAACCTTGAGATGTTATCAAAATAATTCTTTCCCCTGAACCACTTTGAGTATAGGATCCATCGAAATATAAGGTCAATGTCTTTGCTTCCACACTAACAATCTTTGAATCAGGAAACTCCACTTGAATTGGATGTGTAGACTCTAAAAGATGTTCGGCCAACTGATCAGCAATTACTTGTCCCTTTATTGATTTCCTATCCACGTACTCAATGTCAAACTCACTAAGTACCATCACCCATTTTGAAATACTTCCTATTAGGGCTGTTTTACTAAGTAGAGGATCAATTTTGGCAATTAACTTCACTTTATGCATCAACATGTAATGTCTAAGCTTTTGAGAGGCAAACACCACAGCTAGGCATGCCCTTTCCATGAAGCTATAGTTCAATTTATATTTTATCAATGTTCTACTCAAGTAGTAAATACCTCTTTCTTTTCCTTCATTGTCTTCTTGTGCCAATAGGACCCCTAGAGATTTCTCCATTTTTTATATGTAAAGTAACAAGGGTTTTCCTTGGATAGGTGACATCAAGATGGGTGGATTCACCAAGAATGTTTTTAACAATGTAAAAGCTATGCCACACTCCGCATCCCATGTAAAAATGGTGTCTTTATTTAGCAACCTTGTGAATGAATGGCATTTTCCACCAATTTAGAAATGAATCTCCTTATAGATTGAAGCCTTCCTTGAAGAGACCTCATTTGGCTAATATTCTTAGGAATTTCCATGTCCATTATTTCTTGTACTGTTTAAGGATCTACTTCAATTCCTTTTGCATAAATAATGTAACCTAAGATTTTGTCAGATTGTACCCAAAAAACACATTTCTTTGGATTGAGTCTCACTTTGAATTGCTCTAACCTTGTGAAAATATTTTCTAATATTGGTAAGTGATCCTTTCTTTCATGTGATTTTCCTAGAATATAATCCACATAGTCTTCTAAAAATGTATGCATCATATCATGGAAGATGGTAGTCATTGCTCATTGGTAAGTTGCTCCAGCATTTTTGAGACCAAAGGGAATCACATTCCAACAAAAGGTTTCCCATGGGTATGTAAAAGTTGTCTTTTCTTGGTCTTCAGGTGCAATTTGAATTTAATTGTATCCACTAAATCCATCCATCAAGGAAAGCATAGAATGACCCATTGTTAAGTCCACTATAGCATTAATGCTAGGTAGTGGAAAATCATCTTTTGGGAAAGCAAGATTGAGATCTCTAAAATTCATGAAAAATCTATTGGATTTGTCATGTTTTGTGACTGGTTTTGATATCCATTCTGCATATGCAATCTCTCTTATGAATCCAACCTTGAGTAGAGTTTCCAATTTTTCTTTTACTAAAAGAGCCACATGAGGGTGCATCTTTCTCAATTTTTGATTGACGGGTTTCACATTTAAATTATGCATTATAAAGCTTTGATCTAACCCTGGTATGTTGGCATAAGACCATGCAAAGTTAATTTTCTTTTCTTGAAATAATTTGATGAGCTCCTTCATTTATGATGGACTCAAAGATGTTGTTAAATGAATAAACTTGGGATCCTCTTTGGTGCCAATGTTAACTTTCTCCATTGGTTCAATAAGGATGGGTGATATTTCATCTTCATGTTTGGGTAGGGTATCCAACCTCTCTTCCTTAGGTGCCACAATTGGGTTTTCACCTTTGGCAAAATCTGATATTTTTACTATTTTAGGTTCTAACACTGCCACATGGTGGTTTTCACCACTAGACCTTTTCATTCTTTTATATTTTTTTATTTTATTTTTTGGATTGAGAGGTTGAACCCCTACCTCTATCATTATGTCCAGATTGTATTCACTGATGGAAGAAGATGGCTCAACCACATTTAAGTATTGGGCCATTGCAAGGTCATTGGGAAAGTATAATAAGTCATTTGGTTCGGATAAATCCAAATTAATGAGTTCAGGGTGCATTAATGATAAGGATTCATTTGGAAAATTTCCATTCAAAGGGTTTAAGGAAATGACCTCATTTGAAGGTTTGTACATTTTATCACTTAGGTCTATGACATGGGCTTCCTCAAGATGTTCTGTGGAAGTAGGATCAAAACATCCTTCACTAGAGTCCTCACTAATTTCCATGGGAAAGAATGCGTGTGGATTAAATACACCATTTGAATCACCCCCCCATGAAGGTACCCAAGGTTCACCTATCCATTGAATAGTCCTAGATGCTTGACCTATGTTGGATTCTTGAGATTCACTTGACACTTTTGTAGAATTTGCACCTTGATGTTCATTGTCTTGACTTGTGACATTGGGAATAGTTGCATATGTGTGAATAAAATCCACTTCTATGTCATGACAAGATTCTTTAGAAAAGGAATCCCACTCATAATCCATAGAATCATCTTCACTCTTGCAACCTACCATGTGCACATGTTCATGAAAATCATGCATTAGACTTGAACTTTCTCCTTTGTGTTGAAAACCTATTCCAGATTTCTCTTTTTTTGATCTCCAAGCTGGTTCAATGGGTTCTAGTAATTCTCTATTTCAAAATCCTAAGGGTCCTCTTCCCTTATATCCCATTTTTTGCATAATTTGATACCCTTTTCCATATTGATCAGTTTGAATGTTGATGTGTTGTACTCTTTCCATGTGATTATTTTAAGTGTCTTCCTCCTTATAGATCCATTGTAGTACTTCATTATCCTCCTTCTCTAAAGCATATTTGTCACTCTCTCTTACAAAATGAGAGTTATATTTACGAGGGGGATGAGCACTTGATGATTTTCCATATGTCCTAGGAGAGGTTGGTAAATCAAATAGGGAAATAGAATACTCCCCCACTCCCTTGGAGTTGATTCTACACTATTTTTCAAAGGTGTGCATCAATTCACTCATCTTTTGGTATTGATCCTTATTAGCTTATTCTCTTTCCTCCTTGGAAGGATACAAAATTTCCATCTTCAATGTAGAAGTTTTAACTGAATTATCATGTGAATTTTTACCCTCATAACTCATCTTTTCCTTTCCCTTAGTTGATGTAGTTGATTTAGTTTGATTAGGGTTTGAGATGGAGGTATCATTTGATGTCAACTTCCAACTTTCCTCTTTATGCTCTTCATTAATTTCATTAGGGATGGCTCCTTCCCTATTGTGAGGAATAAATAATTGATGACTTGGCTTCAATGTGTTGCAATATTGAAAGGGATTAGAATCTCCTCCAATTGTGATCTCTTCACCCCTATGTGGAAATTTTATGCATTGGTGATAAGTAAAAGGTATCGCTTGTATCTCATGAATCCAAGGTCTTCCCAATAAGATATTATAAGTTAATTTCATGTCAAGAACTTAACGTATGGTATATTTTTTGATAGGTCCCACTTGGATAGTTAAAACAATCATGCCTTTTGAAGACCTTTCTTCCTCATCATAAGCCTTAATGGTGATTTTATTTTTAGGGTCAATGGATGATTCAGATATCCCTAAAGACTTAAAAAGGTTCAACGTACAAATATTGAGACTGGATCCCCCATAAATGAGAACTCTCTTAACCCTATGCCTTTGGATTAACACTTCTATATGCAAGGGAAAATTTTGAGGGTGGGTAATAGACATATCATATTGTTCGGAAAATGAAAGACAATGAGGAGCTATGAGATGTCCCACCATATTTTGAAACTTATCTTCCTCCAAGGTTATAGGAACATTAGTTTCCACTAGGGCTTTTTCCAAGAATTGATTGTGATTAGGAGATTGTTTCAACAACTCCAAGATAGAGATTTGTACTGGAGTTTTATGCAATTGATCCACCAATCTATATGGATTTATTGAAGAAGATGTTGGTTTAGCCAAAGTATTTGTTGAAGTAAGACCAAAGGTTTTAGGATCAATTCCTTGTAGAGTAACTCTTGCTGGTTGCCCCCTAGTTACAATATTAGAGGTCTATTTATGAGGTTGTTCTTTGATTACCACAACATTGATATTACTATCATGTCTGGATAGGGCATTAATAGTATTTTCATAGCTATGGACAAAGTTTACATTTGTGTTTCCTCTCAAATTGTTTTCATTGTTCCCTCCATTGTGAGCATTGGAAGATTCACCCTTTTCATCTTTGTAGAAAGGAGTTTTAAATGTCGCATGGTCTTCATTATTTTGAGGTCCTTCCACCTTAATCACACCATTGTCAATTAGATCTTACACTACGTGTCTCAAATGTATGCAATTATTTGGTTTATGTCCTCGGTTCCTATGGTATTCACAATGACTAGACTCACTTCACCATGTAGGTTTAATTTGTGGTCATATGGTTGAGCTCTAGGTAAGTAAATAAGCTTATTATCAATGAGGGTTCTCAATGCCTTCTCAATTGGCTCACCCAAAGGTTTGAATTATCTTTTAGGATTTTATGTAAAGAATGGCTTAGGCTTGTTAGCCCCTTGGTTGTTCCCAAAGTTATTATTGTTAGTATTGTTGTTGAAAGGTACTTTGGGTGCTTGAGTCACATTGTTATCTTGAGCGAATCCTTTTGTAAGATTTAAAGGGGTTGGCTTCAAATTATTTTCCTCTACAACTCAATCATTGACCACTCCTTTATTGTTATTCCTCATCCAAAACCGGTTATTGTTAGAAGGATTTCTATTTTGGTTGTTATTGGAGGTATTGTTGTTATTGTTGTTATAAAGCTTAAGTTCTCCACTTTTGACCATTACCTCTTCCGTGGTAACCCTATTATCAATTAGGTCTTGGAAAGACCTAGGACATTATATCCTTAACCGGTAATTCATCTCATCAGTCAACCTATTAATAAAGATATCCATCTTCTCTTTTTAGGTACACTTCAAGGGTATCTAGTGAATACCGATCTCCATAGTTGTAAGGAAAGTGGGAATCCTTCTCCCTCTCATTGCTTGGTATTACATAAATTTATCATCATAACCTCATGTTTGATATTGTAGGAATAATGAGTCATGAATTTGGAAGCCAATTCTTTGAAATTTTGGATGCCGGAGGGTAACTTGGAAAACCACTCCATTGTCATGCCTCCTAAAATCCTAGGAAATAACCTCATTAAATATGTTATATCATGCATAAATGCAAGGCTTAATGCACAAAATTCCCTTAAATTATCTTGGGGATCGGATACTCCTTCATACTTATTATATTTAGGAAAAACAACATTATTTGGGAATGGGACCATAATTAGGGTTTCAAATGGAAAAGGACACAAAGCTTCGATGGAAAAGGGTTTAGGAGCCCCACTTTGTTTCATTGTGTCCAATTGCATTTGGAAAAGTTTGAATTATTTATTCATGATATCAATAGGATTTGCCTCAACTTCTTTTTGTTTAAGTTTATTGACATGATAATCGTGAGGGAGTTTAAGACCCATTTGAGCTAGGTATAAAAATTACTTCTCCCTATCTCTATCCAACACTTTCTCCATGAGTTTCATGAAGAATGGGATTTGCATAGCTTCGTTAACCTTCTCATCGATTGCTTCTTCATCATTAGGGTCAATGTTGCCCCCATTATTGTTGTTATTTAACCATTGGTTATTAGGTTCCATTCCTCCCACATTATTGTTATTATTTAACACTTGGTTATTAGGGTCAATTCCTCCCCCATTATTGGTATTGTTATCAACCACACCACCTCCATTGTTATTCATGTCTTTATTAGTATGGTTGATCTGATCGAGGTCCATGTTTCCAAAGGGGAAAGACAGTTGGTTCTTCTTCTCTTGTAGGTTCTTGTGTTTGTCTCGAAGAACTAAATGTGTCACTTGGAAAAGGAAGCTCCTACCTTAGATATGAACTGTATGATTGCAGGCTATTTTTAATGTAGTGAGATCGCGTAAACACCGACACAGAGATGAATTGCATTTAAAATGTTGTCTTTCTCATTTAAGTTGATCAATCTCTTATGACTTTTTGGAAAATGTCCAAAACTATAGATTCTAATCAATTTGAACTTACAAACAGCTGGAAAACCCAAAAGGGTACTCAAATATGAAATCCAATTTTTTCCAAGTATTTGTGAAGTATCCACTGTTTTCCCTTCTTTTTTTCTAGGCATCACTTGCCTATGTGTAGGCATGACTTAAATCTTTATAGGTGTTAACTATAATTTGTGTAGGTGGCACTCTACAGTGGAGCAAGTGGATTTTTCCTATTGATAGGCGTTATTTAAAAAGTTCCAGGCATCACTTTTCAGTGACTTACACAGTATTTATAGATGCTTCTAGGCATCGTTTAAAGTACCACAAGTGTCGTTTAACTACTCATAGGTGGCACTTTGCAGATCCAGTTTGTTTTTCTTGGAAATTTTTTTTGATTTTTAAAACATTTTAATGTTTTGATCAAGTCTACAGAATATTCTTTCTTGAAAATTGAAAAAAAATGCAACACACATGTCAAGTTTGCATCATGTCCCTAAAACAACACTAAATGTGTATGTTCTCAGTCATTTTAACAAGTATAAAATAATAAAATCTTCCAAGCAACCTACCTAAAATCAGATTTTTCTTTTAAACACTTTTGGTTCTAGAAGGTAGGATTGCTACTTATTTGGGATTTATTGATCACCCTCGTTCTAAATTATGCCAAGTTCTTTTACCCCCTTGCAGGCTTCCCACATGCACAAAAGTACAATTTTGCGCAATCCTGAAGGACTACTCGAGGAAGTGAAAAAACTTGCACACAATTTAGTCACCTTCCCATTAAGGAAGAATGCATTTATTTATAGTGGGTTGGTATCACAAAAAACATGATTGTCTCCCACTTTGGTTCATTCCCTCTCACCATCCTTGTAAGGAAATTCTTAGGAGGCAGGCCCTCTAAAGCTCTATTTTAACTAGTATGTATATGGAAAGAAAAAAATGAACTTAGTCCAAAAAGTTTGGGAGTTTGATTCACTCAAAGAGTGAAGAGTATATTTGTATTGTCTTTCTTCGTTCCAAACACTTCAAGCACTTTTGTTCTTTTTCAACCCCTTGACAAGGAGGTTCTTAAAAATGAAGTGTGTGGTTCAATTTATCCTCCCTTTCTTTCTACCACTTCAAACACAACATGTTTGGTTTTTTTATCAACTTACAAGAAGTTGAGAGTATATGCCCTAGTAGTACCCTAAATTTTGATAATTTAGAAGTCCCAATCCATTATCAAGAAGCATGTTTTTTCATATTAAAAATTATAAAATGAAGGAAGCTTTATGATACAAATAAAAAGAACTAACTAATCGAAGCCTTCAAAAAATGCTAGAATTTAGACCTGCTACAAAGATGATTTTGACAGAGGATAAACATGGTCAAATTTTAAAAATCTAAAAATGACCCAGTTTGGGAAATCAAATTTCCTATCTCCAGCCAAAATATTAACTTTTCACGAGGTGTTTTGGATTTTCTACCAAAGCCAAATCTGAAAGTTAGGTAGTTATTTTTTAGTTAGTTTATTGATTTTTCAAAATAATATGTAATAAGAGTTGTGTCTTTTCACCCTAAAGAGGCACGTGAAAGCCACTCAAACACATATATATAAATAATGTAAAATATAAAGAGAAGGAATACAATATAATACAATTTCACATATTTGGATAGTTTTTAATCAACAAGTATAACATGGACCTGGATATACTATTTTTTCAAAATTAATAAAGATAAGCCTTTTTTCTTTCACATGTGTAATAGTTTCATTATCATTTTACAATTAGTCCCTCAGATAAACCAATAGAACTTCTTCAAAGTGATAGTTTGATGTGCATGCTTCCTTATTTGATTCATATTCTATATTTTCAATTGGTTTTCTCAATTTGCATGGTTAAAATCTGTTGATTGAGGCCATAGCCAATTGGTCTGTCATCTGAGAAGTATTACCCTTTTGAAATATCTCTAAATTTTTTTTAGGTTGCATGTAAATTCCATAACACCTTTGAAGTGATAAGTTTTCTTGTAAAACTGTCTCTGAAGTTGAACATAAGATTGGAATGATCTTGACTCTATTGCCCATGGTAGAATAAGGTACTGGTCTAATCATTATTTGGATTATAGTTTTTCAGTTCATTGTTTGTAGTTTTAAGATATCTTATCTATCTATTCATTTCAAATTACATACACATTTACTAAATATTCTTTCAATTACTTAAAGTATTTCAATTTACAGTTCATGATATATTGCTTTCATTTAGATTTCTTTCAAGTTCCTTGCCATTTTTGAGAGAGAAGGTTGAAGTGTTTCTTATCTTCTATAAAAATCCTTGTAACTTGAAGGATAAGTCAAGGTATAGGCCTACCAGCCTTGGTTTTGCAGAGCCAGAATTGTAGAAGTTCCAATCTTGCTTTGGTTGTGACTTGTTAGTTGGCCAAATCACTTGGGTTTCCAAGAATTGGATTGGCAAGTCCATAGGAAATCCAATCTATTTATTTGAGCACCAACAGATTGGCGACTCTGCTGGGGAGTTGTTCAAAATAACATTTTTGTATTTTACCTAGAAGCTCTGGTGATATATTTAAGACTCTACTGGGAGAAAAGAACTCAGAAGACAGTAAGTATTTTCCTTCTGATAAGAAGGTGGTGACTCTATTGAACAAAGAATTTTTGTTAGTGACTCTACTAAGGGAGAAGACTCAGAAGGAGATGGTGATTGTTTTTTCATATGTATCCAACATTTCAAAGAAATACCTTTATTCCATATGGTATCAAGCCATTGGATCTTAGGAGATTTCAATGCATCCCAAATAAGTTATCCCCTAAAATTTCACTTCTACCAAAGTTCCATTGAAAATGGGATGAATCGACACTACAACACTTGGATGAATTTTATACATTCATAGAAGATTATGAGGTTTCTAGAGAGGATCAAGTAATGAGGATATTTGTCAGGATGTTAAAACATAATGCTAGACAAGTATATGAATCACTACCCACACAATTTATCTCATCATGGAGATAGTTTGAGAAATGGTTTCTTTATGCGTTTCATGATGCCAGTGGTGAAGAAGACAACATGTTTTATGAATGATATGAAGACCAAAGTTGTAGTATGGAAGAAGATCTAAATTACATTGTGTAAGAAGAATTGTACATGTCCCCTTTGGATACATTCTTCAATTTGGAAAGATATGAAGGGGAATTTGCAATACATTTGTTTGTGAGAATGATAAGGATTTATCAGAAAATACCTTTAGATATTAGGCCTTTTGGAAGGTAATTAATGGATAAACTTCATGAGTTAGGAATATATGATGGTTCTCAACTGATAATTTTTCTTGAGAAAGTATGCGAGGAATTAAGAAAAGAAAAGAATAAGGACATAGAGGAAGAATCTTACATGTTCCCTTTGGATACATTCTTCAGTTTGGAAAGATATAAAGGTGAACCTGCACTACATTTTTTCATGAGAATGATAAAGATCTATTGGGAAATACCTTCAGATATCAGGCCTCTGGGAAGGGAATTAATGGATAAAATTTGTGATTTAGGAATCTACCACGATTCTCAACTATTATTTTTTCTTGAGAAAATATGTGAGGTATTGAGGGAAGAAAAGAATGATGACATAGAGGAAGAAATTTTGGATCAAGTTGAAGAAGAATCTATACATGATGAGATGTGTATGGAAATAGGTATCAATGACCATGAGGAAGAAGATCTTCTTAGTACAGAAGAAATCACATATTTACTAGACATTGAATATCAAAAACATGTTGAGAAGAGTGTTTAAAATTTTTTCTCAATGCACCATGATAAGCAACTTGATGGATCAATACATACTTAGGGGTACTAGATGAAGAAGATGATAAATTTTAGGAATCAAATAACGGAGATGAAATAGAACAACATACAACATATGAGCATGAAGAAGTATCAGATGAGAGCTCTCATCGAGATATGCCCAAGCTCTCTATATCCTTGAATCCATTATTTGAAGAATATTTTCTATGCAACCAAGTCCATCAACATCATGATAAAGACAGTGGGCCTAGTGGTCATTTTGAAGATGATGGAACTCAAAATATGTACGGGGAAGTGTATTTAGAAAGTGAGACATGCATTATTTCATCCTATGAGCAGAAGTTGTATCAAACATGTGAAGATGAGATGGAATCAAAAGGACATAATGAAGAGAATGTGTTGAAGATTAGTTCTAAAAATTATTTGAGTATCCTATCTAATCAAATTCTTGATAAGAAGCAAGTTCTTGAATGTGAGTTATCCCCAAATCCTTTTTGTGAAGAGAAACAACATCTTGAGTATAGGGAAGATTGTGTACATAAAGGAATCCAAATAGAAGAGCTTAATCTAGTTACTTGTAGGGTTGATCAAATGCATGAGGATATTCTATTTAGCAAGGACTACAATGCATCTGCTGAATTTTCTAAGGGTAAACAAAAGTCAAAGCGTGCTAATAAAGAAATGAATGTTGTCCATGAGAATGGTGGCATCATATTCGGGAGATCCAAAATATTACATGATGAAAATTATGTGTTCGATAGAGGAAAGAAGCAGTGTTCATTTTTTGGGGGGCCTGCGGCCACCCAATTTCACTTTGTATCAGATTAAGTGTGGATACTTGGTTTGCTTCTCTAAAGATAGTTGGAATCTTGCTATGCTCATAGGGAGCATACGTCCCCAGAAAGAGCCACTGGCGGTACCCTAAATTTTGATAATTTAGAAGTTCCAATCCATTATCAAGAAGCATGTTTCTTTGTACAAAAAAATATCAAAGGAAGCAAGCTTTATTATACAAATAAATAGAACTAACTGATTGAAGCCTTCAAAAAATGCTGGAATTTAGACCTGCTACAAAGATGATTTTGACAAAGGATAAAGATGGTCGAATTTTAAAACTCTAAAAATGTCCTAGTTTAGGAAATCAAATTTCCTATCTCTAGCAGAAATATTAGCTTTTCACGAGGTGTTTTGGATTTTCTACCAAAGCCAAATCTGAAAGTTAGGTAGTTATTTTTTACTTAGTTTCTTGATTTTTCAAAATAATATGTAATAAGAGTTGTGTCTTTTCACCCCAAAGAGGTGTGAAAGCCACACACACACACACACACACACACACACATATATATATAATGTAAAATATAAAGAGAAGGAATACAATATAATACAATTTCACATATTTGGATAGTTTTTAATCAACAAGTATAACATGGACTTGGATGTACTATTTTTTAAAATTAATAAAGATAAGTCTTATTTCTTTCACATGTGTAATAGTTTCATTATCATTGTACAATTAGTCCATCGGACAAACCAATAGAACTTCTTCAAAGTGATAGTTTGATGTGCATGCTTCCTTATTTGATTCATAGTCTATATTTTCAATTGGTTTTCTCATTTTGCATGGTTAAAATCTATTGATTGAGGCCTTAGTCAATTGGTCTGTCATCTGAGAAGCATTACCCTTTTGAAATATCTCTGAATTTGTTTTAGGTTGCATGTACATTCCATAACACCTTTGAAGTGATAAGTTTTCTTGTAAAACTGTCTCTAAAGTTGAACATAAGATTGGAATGATCTTGACTCTATTGCCCATGGTAGAATAAGGCATTGATCTAATCATTATTTAGATTATAGTTATTTAGTTCATTTTTTATAGTTTTAAGATATCTTATCTATCTATTCATTTCAAATTACATACACATTTACTAAATATTCTTTCAATTACTTAACGTATTTCAGTTTATAGTTCATAATATATTGCTTTCAGTTAGATTTCTTTCAAGTTCCTTACCATACTTGAGAGAGAAGGTTGAAGTGTTTCTTATCTGCTATAAAAATCCTTGTAACTTGAAGGATAAGACAAGGTATAGGCCTACTAGCCTTGGTTTTGCAGAGCCAGAATTGCAGAAGTTCCAATCTTGCTTTGGTTGTGACTTGTTAGTTGGCGAAATCACTTGGGTTTCCATGCATTGGATTGGCAAGTCCATAGGAAATCCAATCTGTTGATTTGAGCACCAACATGCCTAATGCTTTGTTTGAAATGGAAAATAACAAGGTTTTCCCTATTTATACTAGTTTAAATGAAATGTCGCAAGCTAAGGGAAAAAAACTTGATGAGAAGATTACCTCTTTCAAAGTTAGCAAAGGCTAGGCGCTTTTTGAGGTTTTTTTCTTTTTTTTTCCACTGACCTAGTGGTGATAGTTCCCACTTCGGCTCCTCTAGCAAGTTAGTCAACACAAACAATCAAAGTGAAGAAAAAATTGCAAAAGCACAAATGCAATTAAGTTCTTTGTTTAAAATTTGCAAAAAACAACTTTTAAGAACTTAAAGCATGAATGTAATTGAGAGTGGGAATTTTCTTGTATGCACTACTAAATTTTATATAGTGCTCATACAAGTGTTCTTCTACCTCTAGATTATCTAAAATACAAGCATTATGCAAATCTTTAGAGTATTTCTTAAAGGCTCTTACTTTTTTTGCTTTCCTTTGTAACTCTGCTTTCTGGTTTCTACACTTTTGGATGCATGTTCATCTGTAGAAAAAACACGAATAGAGAATTAGAAATCTAAAATCAATGACTAATCAATAAAAGAATACAAAAAGCCGTAGGCAACATTTCACAGCTAGTACCTGCATTATTTAAATGTTCCTAATTGTTATTTAAAATAGCATAGGTGTTTCTTTCCAGTGAACTAAGCATTATTTAACTCTGCTAAGCGTAAAACTTTAAATGACAGGTGTGATAGAAACTATAAATTGCACAAGATAAAAGCTACTAGGAGTCATTTAATAGTTTGCAGGTAGCTTTTCTTGAGTCACATGCAATGCTTTGTTGTCGTAGGCATGACAAATTATCTCACAGGTGGCACAAAAATAAAGATAGAAATAGAAGGATTTCTACAGGGGTCAGTTAACTTCTAGTAGGCATAATTAAAATGTGCATAGGCATCACTTCCCTAAAAATCTACAAAATTGCACAAAAGTGAAGAAAAAAACATAAATAAACTTTGAAAAATGATGATTGAGAGGACTAAATCCCCAGGGTAGGCGTCATTTGTGTGTGAATTAATTACACCTTCATGAGATTGATTTATTTAACTACAATTCTATGCAAAAACATAAACAATTTAAGCTAAATATTTGTAATCAAATCACTAAACATCTCATGGTTCTCTAACTAGTATGCTAGTAAAGCTCCCAGCCTTAATCTCTACTAGTGACAATCCTAGAATGAGAAATTGATAAAAGCATATGCCTAATTTAGCTCAATTCTCTCTCAAATAATGATTTGTAATTCAAATTCTCATGAAATGCTCTCCATAATGCTCAAGTTTCTATGAAACTCTCAAATATGCTCAATATTGCTATGAAATTTCCTATAGGTTTGATGCATTGCATTCAAATTTTCTAGGATATGATTATGCTTAAAAATGGCTTATAGCAAATTCCCAAGTGTAGGGGGTAGAGTTAATTCATCATGATTAAGCCTTGGTTGAGTGAAAGGCTTTAAGATGGTTTCAAATGGGGGGACAATTTAAATGATTGTCTCAAAGGTTGAGACAAAGGGACAAATTTGAGTGATTGAGATTCGAAGTTGAAAATGAGTGATTGAGATTCAAATTTAGGAGTGATCCATGTGCTTTGTGTTCTCAATTCCCATTGGTTGCTCAAATTCATGTCAAGAAAGATATTAGGATTATTTAATTCAATCAATTAATTAAATTATCCATCTAGGGATGAATAGGTTCAATTTGATTTTTGATTTAAACTATACAATTAATTGATTAAAATCAATCATATAATTTTGATTGATCCTTTTAGGCTTATATTTGATTATTTGATGTCATGGTTATTTAATCCTTTGATTTAAATTGATTTTGTCCAATTTGATTGATAAATGTCCATTTGAATTGATTTCATCCATTTTGTTGAAAATTTGAGCATTTGGCTAAGATTTGCAGATTTGATTGATTTTAGGACACCTGCCCAGTTTTAGGATATATATATA
>MU223777.1:146857-174976 GCA_018584345.1 Thuja plicata
ATATATATATATGTATATACACACACACACACACACACACACACATATATATATATATATATATATATATGCAATTAAATTACAACATCTGTATTGTTGCTCACCATCGGTTTTATTTAATGAGCACTTGATCTTTCCTATAAACAAAAACGAGATATAAAAATAATTGATTGTTCAATATAGTGATTCCACTTCTCTCACCTTCTTTCGTACAATTGCACTAGCAACTTAAGCATCATCACGCCATGTATTATTTCAATATGTAATCATAGACACGAGGAGAAAGCAATTACAATTTGAGATAGCATGGACAGAACTAGAAAGAATGACATGGAGAACTTATTAATAGGTGAGACTTCCAAAGAATGGACAAATAGAATTAGGGCGTACAATTTTCCTGCCCAAGAATTCTCCACCATCACTAAGGGAAACAAGGACGCGTTGACAACCATTTTTGGTTGTCTTCTCCTTCTTTAGCCCATTGTTTATTGTCCTGAAGATGGAGTTGGAACAATATGCACTCTTGCATGATGAAATATAACTGATTGAATGTTTGATAATGTTAAGTTGAAGATAATGCAAGGCATTAAATTAGTTAATGGTTTGTATTTTCATTGATGTCAACTTGACATCATCTATACGATCATGTACATAATGCCAAAGACTTCACAGAATCAATGGAACAAAGGTTATGCTTTCAGCAATACATAAAAGTCAAGTATTCACTAAATGACAGACAACACCGATGGAGTGCACACCATCGGTAAAGCCAAGGAAGAAAAGTCACAGTGATACCCGACGAGTTGAAGATAGTATTGCCGGACGAAGCAAACCATAGGTTGCCCGATGAGCTGAAAATAGAGTTACCCGACAACTAAAAATCTAATGATGCCCGACGGACGGAGATCCCAAAGCTAACTGAAGTCACACCGATGGAACTGGTAGTTGTAACTGATGACAAACTGAAGAGTTGACCGACAGAATAGAGAGTTCAGAAAATGATAAAATATCTAGCTGGCAAGCGTTAAAGATAGACTTAACTAGTTGTTTTCATTGTTTTATTCGACCAGAGTTAAGTGATTGATTTAAAGAAGATTTGTATAGTTTGCAAGAAGATAACTATGAGATAAATCAGTAGTTATGCTTTAAATCAGATTGGCTGGATTGTTTTTCATGCCAAGAATCAAGAATTAAGGAATATCATGTCGATATAAGAGACAAGCTTAATTCATTTCCTTATCACATTCACAGAAAAGGGATTAAGGGGAGTGAATCGAAAAAGGATGCTGAAGAGAAACTAATGAAGGATAACTTCATGCAGTACTGATCAATCAAGCTAAGGGAGAGCTAAAGAATTCTATAGACACTGACAAATAGTGAGCACAGCATCACAAAGCAGAAAGTGTGGAGCACAAAGAATTGAATTGATATATTGATCAGAGAGGTAATGTACTTAAATAGATCTAAAAATCAGAAATTCAAGTTGCATTAGAAATAGGTCATTTTGTTTTAGTTTAACCATTGAAGCATCAAGTCTCTTAATAGAGCAGCACTTAACAATATTCTATATATTGAGGTACATCCCAAGGAGTGCCAAAAAGGTTGATTCATGAAAGTAGAACTAGATTTGCCTAAATCTTATTGACAGTCTAAGAAATAGGTTGATTCAAGGATGGTAGCAAACTGAGTTGCCCAATACTAAGTGACAACCTATTTGTATAAAATTCTCTAACAAGGTCACACCTAATAGTGTGTTTGTAACCTTTAACAGGGTGGGCTCTTAACAGGGCTCACTTTAGAAGAGTGAAAATTTGGGGTACCGGTCCCAGTGGTTTTTTTCCTCAACAGGGTTTCCACGTTAAAATCCAAGTGTTATGTGTGTATGGTTTATTACTTTACTATTTTACATTTCACATATGCATTTATGGATATATCGGTATACTCTACTTATTTAATGTATTTCAGTAAATAGTTATACTGCATATTAGTAATCAAAGAGAATAAGGACAGACAAGGAAAACTGATAGACAATTAATCGTTATAAGTATTTCATGGCATGCATCATGTATTCATTTTTGAGGCCACTGATTCACCCCCCTCTCAGTTATTACTAAAATTTGGTATCAGAGCTTGTGTGCTTAGAAGGAAGGCTTCAAGACCTAAGTCAAAGATCACAAGATGAACAGACGAGATGTTCCCAAGTTGAACAAAGATAATTTTGCTTCATGGAAAAGAAGAATAAGACTCCACCTATCAGGTATTGGTAATGATGTTACTAAATTCCTTGAAAATGAATATGTGTTGCCCATAGGAGCACCAACAATTGAACAAATGAGAGAGAAGCATGAATACAATGACATGATCATAGAGCTTGCTTCCTCACTCTTCGATGCTGAATTGGAAGATGTCAAAGAATGCAAAACTACAAAGAAGATGTGGGACAAATTGAAGCTTGTACATGGTGGTGACAAATTTTTTTTTAGAGCCAAGGCAAAAATCCTTAGAGGAAAGTTTGATGATCTCAAAATTAGAGAAGGAGAATACATCACTCAGTACAACACAATAATTAAAGAGGTAATCAATGCTATCTAAGGAGTTGGAGGTGTACTAGAAGAAGATACAATGGTAAGTAAATTATAGGAACCTTATTACCTACCTATGCTATTAGAGTATCTTCCATTTAAGAAATGGGAGTAGTAGAAAATAGCAATGTTACTCTAGACAGTTTAATTGGAAGACTGATTTCATTTGAAATGAATAACTTTGATAATAGTGTCTTACCAAACATAGAGTCAGCATTCAAAACTTCTATGAGAATAAGTAAATCAAGTCACAGAGACACTATAAGAAGAGATAGTGATAGTGAAAATGAAGAAGATGATCTTGATGAAATTGAAGCACTTATGGCTAGAAGAATGCAGAGAGGCAAAGGTAAATATAAAGGTAAATTGGCACTTGTTTGCTTTAATTGCAAAGAGATTGGACACTTTGTTGTAAGTTGTACTAACAAAAGAAAAGATGATAGAAGTAATGACAGATCTTTTGAGAAAAGTTCTGATAGAAGTGATTATAGAAGCTACCAACAATCAGAAAGAAGAGATACCCGAGACTACAAGAACAAAGGAAAGAAGGTTAGCTACCTAGAAAAATGCAAGGATGATGATACTGACATCGAATCTGATGAAGATATTAAGATGGTGTTTGTGGCTGTAAAGGATGATTTAGATGATGATGAAGAAAGGTGTGTAGAAACAACTCTCATATCTAAACTTAGTAAAAATGATGTTTGGATCATAGATAGTGGCTGCACTCATCATATGACCAGTGATAAGAAAAAGTTTGAGACTTTTGAATACTACAAAGGCGGATCAGTAAGAATGGGAAATGAAACACCTTGTCGAGTTGAAGGTAGAGGAACAATAATGTTGAATAACCAGATAAAGTGTGAGAATGTTTATTGGGTAAATGGATTGAATTATAATCTATTGAGTGTTTCTCAGTTGAATAATTCAAGTCACAAAGTAATATTTGAAAATAAGAAGGCAAAGATCTTCAACAAATCAGAAAATTTGATTGGTACCGGTGAGCAGACAAAAGGTAACTTATTCTATCTGAATGATACTGACTCCACTTTTTTTATTTCTATGAATAAGGAAATATGGTTGTGGCACAAAAGATTGTGTCATGTGAATTTTGACAACATGATTAAAATTACCAAAAAGAGAAATGTCAGAGGCTTACCAACAATGACCAAGCCCGACAACATCATGTGTAAAAACTGTCAAAAAGGTAAAATGACAAAGTCTAGTTTCAAAAGAAAAAATCATACATCTGATACAATTCTAGAATTAGTCCATAGTGATTTATGTGGACCTATGAGGACAAAGAGTTATTTTGGAGATAGATATTTTATTCTCTTTGTTGATGATTACTCTAGAATAATGACAGTCATGTTTCTAAAAGATAAATCTAAAGCATTCAAGATGTTTAAATGGTATAAGGCTTTGGTAGAGAAAGAAAGTGGTAAGGATCTAAAACGTTTGAGATCAAATAGAGGAGGTGAGTTTATATCAGATGAATTCACTAACTTTTGTATTGAGCATGGTATAAAAAGACAGGTTTCTGCACCAAGAACACCACAACAAAATGGGATTGGTGAAAGAAGGAACAAATCAATAGTTGACTGTGCTAGAACATTGATGATAGAAAAAGGAATCACCCAAATAATCTGGAGAGAAGCTGTCAGCACTGTTGTTTACACACTAAACATAGTATGACTGAAGAAAGACACCTTATGAGCTATGGTATGGATACACACCCAATGTGAGTTATTTCAAAAAATTTGGCAGTCAATGTTATATCTTAAAAGATGATAGAAATGGAAAAATTGACTCCAAGAGTGATGAAGGAATTTTTCTAGGGTATTCTACCAAGAGCAAGGATTAAAAATGTCTAAACAAAGCCTCTAACAAAATTATTGAAAGTGCAAATGTAAAGATAGATGAATTTGTAGAGAAGAATGAACAAGAAAGCACTAAAAAACCAGAGGAATACAATAAGTTAACTTACAATGAGGAACCTGACACTCTACCCTACCAAAAATGTAGAGCACCTGAGCTGCAAATCACTACTCTAGAGCATCAAGCTGCAAATACCGACGGTCAGGATAATGATCAAGAAAATGTGCAAGGTAATGAAGAACAGAATGAAGATCAAAATAATGATCAAGCTAATAGAAAAAGGATTGTACTTGTACTTGCAATATATGTAAGGAAGAACCATCCAGAGGTCCAGATCATAGGAAATAAGAAAGTTGGTACAAGAACAAGAATTAAGTCTTTAAACTCAAGTTGCTTAATTTTTGAGTTTGAGCCAAAATCTGTCAATGTTGCACTAGATAATGAGGAATGGATAAGTGCTATGAATGATGAGATTGAGCAGATTGAGAAGAACAAAACATGGTCACTTTTGCCAAGACCAGATGACAAGAATGTCATCGATACAAAATGGATATTCAGAAATAAGTTGAATGAGAATGGAGAAGTCACAAGGAACAAAGCAAGACTAGTATGAAAAGGGTATGCACAAGGGGAAGGTATAGACTATGGTGAGACCTTTGCACCTATTTCTAGGCTAGAAGGAGTGAGAATACTACTTTCTTATGCTACATACAAAGGATTCAAAGTATATCAAATGGACGTCAAGTCAGCATTCCTAAATGGAATACTTGAAGAAGAGGTATACATTGAGCAACTAGAAGGGTTTATAGATCTAGATAAGAGGAACATGGTATGTAGACTTCACAAATCCTTGTATGGATTAAAACAAGCTCCAAGAGCTTGGTATGAACGACTTCATTCTTATATAATAAGTATTGGATTCATAAGGACTAGTGAAAATAGCAATCTTTATTTAAAACAAGATATTGATCCTAACACTTTGATTGCTAAAATATTTGTTGATGACATCATATTTGGAGGCAATGATATGCTATGTAAATCATTTTCTGATGAGGTGAGCAAAGAATTTGACATGTCTATGTTTGGAGAGATCAAGTTCTTTCTTGGTCTACAGATCATTCAACAAAGTGAAGGTATTTTCATTACACAGTCCAAATACATCAAAGAAGTCCTGAAGATATTCAAGATAGAAGAATCCAAACCAGTTGGAACACCAATGGCTACTGGAAGTAAGTTAACAAAGGAGGAAAAGACAACAAAGGTAAATCAGACTTTGTACAGATCAATTATTGGAAAACTCATGTATGTTGTACACACTAGACCAGATATTGCACATGTAGTAGGAATTGTTGCTAGATTTTCTACTAACCCAGGGGAATCACATATGACTGCTATAAAAAGAATTCTAAGATATCTGAAGAATACTGAGGAATTTGGCTTATCGTATAGAAGAGAAGGCAAATTTGAACTAAAGGTGTTTAACGATGCTGATTGGGCTGGAAATCTTGATGACCAAAAGAGAACAACTAGAGGAGCATTCTTTATGGGTGACAAACTTGTCACATGGATCAATAAGAAGCAAGGGTGCATCTTTGAGTCTACTGCAGAAGTAGAGTATGTTGTTGCTGCTACAAATTGCTCAAATATTGCATGGATCAAACAACTAATGGAAGGCATGCATATGAAGATCTTAGAACCAGTGATTATCTATTGTCATAACACCAATGCAATAAACATTTCCAAGAATCCAGTCATGCATGCAAAGACTAAACACATTGCAATCAAGTAACATTATTTGAGAGAACAAGTTCAAGATAAATAAGTGACACTTGAGTATGTGCAATCAAAAGAACAGTTGGCCGATATCTTCACCAAGCCACTACCCAAAGATACATTTCAGTACCTGAGAAAGAGACTAGGGGTCAAACCCTTGTCTACCAGCTAGTAAAAGACTGAAGGCCGCATCATCCTATGTATTATCAGAATATCAAAAATGTTGATGCAAGAAAAGAGAAGAACTTCAAAGCTACATCTATATATAGACTAGTATATATCAGAACCAAGCACTAGAGCATAATGTTGTATTTCTGATGGATAAGGGAAATTCAAGGAATATATTATGGATAAGAAGAGAATGATTATTTAACATGAATATTAGACATTTGAAACAATTGGCAACAGACATTGTTTCAATATTTTATTGGCATTGTTGTCAAAGGGAGAGAGATTATTCATATTATCACATTCTTCTGAAAAAAGGAATAGAGATTATCCATTATCAAATCACTCCAACAGGGAGAGATTATATCCCAAGGGAGAGAAAATTGTATGAAATATTACACAAAGAGAAAGTTTCTGAAAAGAAGACAAGACATCAAAGCAGAAGAACAGTCAGAAGGAGAGAAATTGACACCAAAAGAAATTCAACACATCAGAAAATAGAAAGCTGCAAGAATCAAATCTAAGCTAAAACAGAGCTTACCAAAGTTTAGAAATTTATTAGTTATCAAACAAAGATTGGTAGTTTGATGAAACTCAACAATTGTATTTCATATTGTATTAGAAATAGTATAGTGTGATAATATAAGTTTTTTTTCCATCAATGCGAAAGGGAGAGATTGATGACATATAACTGATTGAATGTTTGATAATGTTAATTTGAAGATGATGCAAGGCATTAAATCAGTTAATGGTTTGTATTGTCATTGATGTCAACTTGATATCATCTATACGGTCATGTACATAATGCCAAAGACTTCAAAGAATCAGTGGAATAAAGGTTATACTTTCAGCAATACATAAAAGTCAAGTATTCACTAAGTGACAGACAACACCGACAGAGTGCACACCATCGGTAAAGCTAAAGAAAAAAATTCACAGTGATATCTGATGAGCTGAAGACAGTATTACCTGACGAAGCAAACCACAAGTTCCTCGATGAGCTGAAAACAGAGTTACCCTACAAGTAAAAATCTAATGATGCCCGATGAATGGAGATCCCAAAGATAACTGGAGTCACACCGGTGGAACTGGCTATTGTAACTGATGACTAACTAAAGAGTTGACTGGTAGAACAGAGAGTTCAAAAAATGAAAAAATATATAGCTGGAAAGATCTAAAGATAGACTTAACTGGTTGTTTTCATTGTTTTATTTGACCAGAGTTAAGTGATTTTTTTAAAGAGGATTTGTATAGTTGGCAAGAAGATAACTATGAGATAAATCAGGAGTTATGCTTTAAATTAGATTGGTTGGATTATTTTTCATGCCAAGAATCAAGAATCAAGAATTAAGGAATATGATGTCTATATAAGAGACAATCTTAATTCATTTCCTTATCACATTCACAGAAAGGGATTAAGGGGAGTGAATCGAAAGAGGATGTTGAAGAGAAACTAATGAAGGATAACTTCATGCAGTACTGATCAATCAAGCTAAGGGAGAGATAAAGAATTCTACAGACACTGACAAACAGTGAGCACAACAACACAGAGCAGAAAGTGTGGAGCACAAACAATTGAATTGATATATTGATTAGAGAGGTAATGTACTTAAATAGATCTGAAAATTTGCAATTCAAGTTGCATTAGAAACATGTCATTTTGTTTCAATTTAACCATTGAAGCATCAAGTCTCTTAATAGAGCATGAATTAACAGTATTCTCTATATTGAGGTACATCCCAAGGAGTGCCAAAAATGTTGATTCATGAAAGTAGCACTAGATTTGCTTAAAGCCTATTGGCAGTCTAAGAAAGAGGCTAATTCAAGGATGGTAGCAAACTGAGTTGCCTGATACTAAGTGACAACCTATATGTATAAAATCCTCTAACAAGGTCACACCTAATAGTGTGTTTGTAACCTTTAGTAGGGTTGGCTCTTAATAGGGCTCACTTTAGAAGAGTGAAAATTTGGGGTACCGGTCCCAGTGGTTTTTTTTCTCAACAGGGTTTCCACGTTAAAATCCAAGTGGTATGTGTGTATGGTTTATTACTTTACTATTTTACATTTCACATATGCATTTATGGATATATCGGTATACTCTACTTATTTATTGTATTTCAGTAAATAATTATACTGCATATCGATAATCAAAGAGAATAAGGATAGACAAGGAAAACTGACAGACGGTTGATCATTATAAGTATTTGATGGCATGCATCTTGTAGGGACTTAATAATCTAAGGTTTATTTGATTGGTGGTTAGTGATTAAAGGATAAATTTTTGAGGCCACTAATTCACGCCCCNCCCCCCCCCCCCCCCCCCGTCCTCTCATTTATTACTAACATTGCATTGCAATTCCAGTTTCCTATTTTTCTTTTTAATTAGGTCAAGGAGGATGATTCCATTGTACTATTGACATTATTGTCAATTATGTTATTTCAAATTATGTAGATTCATAGATAATGATATCCAATGCACACAAACAAAGCATGGATAAAATTGGAAAGAATAGCAAGGCGGAGTACTCATTGAAGGGAATTTCTAATGAAAACCCCAACAATATTACGTTACATGATTATCTTTGGAGGATTCTTATAGCACTATCTTTCACTTCTTCTTCATTACATTGATCTATGTTGTATAGACTAAAGAATAAGGGAACCTTGTGATATGCTACTCTCAATTCTCTATTTTTAATTCTTATGAGTGCTCTCTTAGGTTAAGGGAGACAATGCTATTTTACTCTTGGCCTTACTTGTGACAAACTCTGGCATGCACCTATCAATGGTGTTGGACAAGATTTGAGGTTTGAAGGGTATCTAACTATTGTTGGCGATTATTTTTCCTGCAAACATGATATGAATGTCCCTTACAATGCTATATTTATCATTGATCAATCACATTCGAAGGCTTTCCCATACAATAAGGTAGAGTGGAATGAATGTGAAATAATACGAATACCATTCTACTCTTTCCCTTAATCATCATGATCAAACAAAGTCAGGTGCTCTTGTTAAATTAAATTACATTGAAAAACTCTCACATGCAACTATCAACGACACTAAATAGAATTTGAGCTTTGGAGGGTATTTAACTTCTGCTATCCATCATTTTTTTGCAATCATTCTATGAATGTCCCTTCCCATGTCATGCTTATCAATAAAAAATTGCATTTGAAGGCTTCTACAAATAGTAACGTAGAATTGAAGGAATTGGAAAGAATATGAAGAATGCAATAGATTGAGTCTAAATTCTTCAGATGATGCTTCTAAAATTGAACACAATCCACCACTACCTCCTTATCATTACTATTTGTATTGTAATTTGATTGTGCCTCATTATGATATTCACATTTTCCCATCTTACATTTTTTATTATCTATTTTCAATTGTGCAATCTTCTTGTCACTATACTTTATATATTTTAATTATTAAAACTATTGTAATATGTACAATGTAACATTCTAACTTAGTAATGTGCACTCTATTTTTAATGTGTATCGTTGTGGTTATTGAAATTCTAGTCATAAGCATTTTAGTATTAAATGTAGAATAGGAAGAAAAGATAAGATGTAAGACAATGTTACATTGCAATTCAATATACGTCAATTTTATGATTTCTAATTCTCAAAATTGTAGTCTATTTATCTAATACAATTATCATCTTGCTTTAAGGCCGCTTGATTTTTTCACCCAACACAATCTTTTATTTCTCGGGACTAATTGACACTAAGAATTGATTTAAAACAATTTCCAGTCTGTTCTTTTGTCTAATAGTCAACATGGTTCTTCAATGATAAAAATCCCTGACTTGGTTAAGGATTCCAAAACCTACCAAAATTTCTACCAACAACAATATGATAAATTAATTGTATATGTTCTTCTTCCTTTGTCGGATTCCAAATTTGACCCTCCAACCTATGTTGAAGTCTGACAAGTGTTTTGGAATTGGATCTACTACTTGAGACCCAACCTTGTTGCTGATCTCTGCAATAACTCTCACAACTCATCCAAGCAATGGTTTAAATTATTTTTACCATAATTATTCACCACTATTTAAAAGTATAGGACCTATCGCTATTTGTTGGCTGCGCACAAGCCTATAACTGCTAGTAAAATTTGCAATCCATCATTCTACATACCACAACCAAAAATAGCCTCTTTCCAAATATGACCATAAACAAAAATGATTAAAAAATTGGTAAACACAACAAAGATTTCATCTTAACAAAGATGGAGTCCAAACATATATGGAATTAAGCTTATAATGAAAAAAAGAAAAGAATCCTTAAACACAATAAACATTATCCCTTACTAAATGTACAGACCAAAAAGATGTGTTTCAAACTTTCACCACCTAATCAAAAGCGTAAACTAAATTTCTTAATTGAGTATGAAAGAATTAGAATTATCTATAGCTATTGGACTAAAAGAGGGGTAAAAATTTATTGAAATCCAAAGAGAACATAACAACAAAGAGCTCTAAAGAGCCATATCCTGACCAACAAGTTCATCCAACTTATGAGATAAATCAGGGGGAATGAGCCTCTGGTCAACAATATTCCAGCCATGCCCATGCTCAGAAGCCCATTTAGCTAGGCAGTCAGCAACACCATTCCACTAAACGGAAGATATACGTAAAAGTGACAGAATCAAGAAACCTGCAAAACTGAAGAATTTGATTAATAAATTATCTATAGATATTAGAGCACCTTATAATGGAAATATAATGTCTAACCTATTATCATATGATTAAGCGTTTCAGTTCACAAGAAATAATTCACAAACGATTTGTGAACACAAATAAATAACTTAACTGTAATTTATAGTTTCAAAGTTTAGCCCATAACAACTCATGTCAAATAATTTTGATGTGATACAGTACAGTACAATTGATTTTCTAAATTTGCAGAATTGGAGATATATTAATTTCGAAAATATATTTTATTTTACGTGTAGGTAACGTATTCATGGCTGTCTTTATAGAGGAAAATCAATTGTGTCGAAATCACGACATACTAACATTGACAATATATTGGCCTTTATTGCCAGAATCGAGAACAAGTTGGCTTCATGGCCATATGAGCATACTGATACCTACCAAAAGTGACCCTATTAAAATCAGTTCACATGCTAAAGTCATTCTGGCAATGTAGTTGTCCTTGAAGACCCCAATACTGTCGGCAGGTTTTTATCGTTATATTACTTGATGTTGAAGCAAGCAGAGATCAGCCCCTCCACGTTTAATGCTTCATCTAATTGTTTATCAATTCAATCATAGTGGGTATGGTTGCTATAATATCTTTCTTATTTAAATCCAACTATAACAATCTAGTCTTATATGGGTTATTTTATTTTATTTTTCTATGGTCCTTAACTCGATAGATCTATAAACTGCTCATATATATAAATTCTTACTTCTATTTTTTTAATCCAACCATCTTTATTTCTTTATTTTCTTTTTCTTTTCTTCTCTTAATCATGCGCTCCCTCTTTCTTATTTCTTTACTATCTTATTTTCATCATATATCTCTCTCTTTTTGTTTTCATCTTTATCTGTATTTCTTTATCTCTCTTTGTGTCTTTGACTCTCTAAGTCTTGTCTCTATCTCTTTCATTTGATTTCTTTCTCTATTTCCCTTTTCCTCTATCTACATTAATCACCCTCTTCATTCTTCTATTTTTCTCTATCATTCTACTACTCTCTATATATTTATATATTATTTTTCCCTATTCTTTATTTTTCTTTTGAGGTTACCTCCTTCTTCTCCATTTTTCTATCCCAACTCCTTTATTCCTCTCTCTAGCTCTTTCTCCCTCACTATCTCTTTATTATTGTATATCTATCCCTCTTTATTTATGTATCTCTATCTCCCTCCCTCTCTTCTATATATGACTATTCATCACTCTGTCTGCCCTCTTTATCTATTTATCTCTATCTTCATCCATGTCTCCTCTATATCTTTAATCATCAATTTCTCTACCCTCTGTACCTATGTATCTCCTTCTCCTTCCCTCTCTCCTCTATATGTCTACTCAGCACTGTCTCTAGCCTCTTTGTCTATGTATCTCTATCTCCCTCCTTCTCTCCTCTAAATGTCTTGTCAGCACCCTCTTTACACATACACGCACACACACCCACGCACAAACCATTTGTCTCTCTTTCAGTGTATGATATATAATATATTTGTCATACAATTCTCTTAAATTCTTACTTCTATTTTTTTAATCCATCTTTCTTTATTTCTTTATTTTCTTTTTCTTTTCTTCTCTTAATCTTGAGCTCCCTCTTTCTTATTTCTCTACTATGTTATTTTCATCATATATCTCTCTCTTTTTGTTTTCATCTTTATCTCTCTTTGTGTCTTTGACTCTCTAAGTCTTGTCTCTATCTCTTTCATTTGCTTTCTTTCTCTACCTCTCTTTTCCTCTATCTACATCAATCACCCTCTTCATTCTTCTATTTTTCTCTATCATTCTACTACTCTCTATATATTTAAATATTATTTTTTACCTATTCTTTATTTTTCGTCTCCTTGTCACCTCCTTCTTCTCCGTTTTTCTATCCCAACTCCTTTATTCCTCTCTCTAGCTCTTTCTCCCTCACTATCTCTTTGTTATTGTCTTTCTATCCCTCTTTATCTATGCATCTCTATCTCCCTCCCTCTCTTCTCTATATGACTATTCATCACTCTGTCTGCCCTCTTTATCTAGGTATCTCTATCTTCCTCCATGTCTCCTCTATATCTATACTCATCAATTTCTCTACCCTCTTTACCTATGTATCTCCCTCTCCCTCCCTCTCTCTTCTATATGTCTATTTGTCACTCTTTCAACCCTCTTTATCTACATATCTTTATTGCCCTCCCTCTCTTGTTTATATGTCTACTCAGCACTGTCTCTACCCTCTTTGTCTATGTATCTCTATCTCCCTCCCTCTCTCTTCTAAATGTCTTCTCAGCACCCTCTCTACACACACACACACACACACACTTCATTTGTCTCTCCTTCAGTATATGATATATGATATATTTGTCATACAATTCTCTTAGACAACTATATTCCTCTACAATGATTTGTTGCTACTTTATTGTAACAGTGAAAGTACTATACAACTTGCAAACAATCTACATTGTTACTACTTTATTGCAACAATCAAAGTACTATACCACTAGCAAACAATGTACATCATCAAGCTAAAATATAGAATATTAATTGATATTAATTACATTTGAGATCTTATTCAGATTGATATTAATTATATTTGTGAATAAAGATTGTTATCTACAATTTTAGCTTAGTATAAGACAAACAACTGATATATTTGTCAAGAGTATAATATAAACGAAATTCTTGAAACTGTGAAAACTGCTTAGAAAAACGGAAAAAACAGAAATAGACATTAAGAAGAGACGAGCATAATGGTCTCCTCTATATTGTGTTCTATTTTTTACTCTTAATGCCTTGCCAATCAATCTCAAAGAAGGATATAAAAAAAATAATATTGAACAAGATTCCAGAAATAAGAACTTCCAGAATATAAAAACTTACAATATCCCATGAGGTTATGTAGATGGATTGAAAAATTTATAGAATATAGAATACTCAACATTCTTCTGAAACTCATTTAAATATAAGTGACATTGCTGCGTATTGCAAAAAGACAGTGGTATATTGAACCAATACATTACTAGAATTATATTCCTTAAGATTTCTGCTGTGTGTTTTGGTTCTGTTGCTGATCGATTTTTTATTGAAAATTTTAATGACGGTAGACTTATTATATATTATTTCACAAAAGAAGTCAAAGATCCAAAAAAAACCCATGTAGAAACAATCATTTTCTTTGCAAAGGAAAGCAATACTAACTACAACTCTTTGCTAGCTGCATAAAATCTCTCTACTGATTATGGCAGTAAATTTCAACAATAATGTAGCATTTACAGCAAAAGGTCGAAAATAACCATGTTGTGCCACCCTACAAGAACTTACACTCAACGAAAGAATGAGACAGCATTAAGTGTACACATTTAATCATCATCTGCCTTCAAAGAAAGAGAAACAAATGGGGATCCTATGAGAAGGCAATTTTTAAAAGATTTAACTGATTTCTTTAATAGAACGTAACAAAAATCATTTTAAAAACATCTTATTTGTAGTTCAAAAAAACAATCAGCTTACCCTTTTCATTATTTCGATCAATTTTTTATACCAACTTTACAGAAGTCAATAGAAAATATATTGAATTCATTAAAGACATCACACTCATCATATCATATATGAAAAGTTATGAAAATATATAAACTAATCAGAGTTTTTTGTTCATATCTATAAAAACAAAAATCAAAGTAATGAGCTCAATTTTTTAATTCAATAGATTCTCTACAGATGTTGGCCCATATTATATTGAAAATATAAGAGCTCCCATTTTTTTAAATCATCATCTGCCTTCGAAAAAAGGGAGAAATAAATGGAGATCCAATGAGCAGTCAATTTCTAAAAGATTTAGTTGATTACTTTAATAGAATGTATTAATTATTATTTAAAAAAACAAATTTGTTTATAGTATTAAAATTAATAAAAAGTTATGAAAATATATAAACTAATCAGATTTTCTTTTCATATCTATACAAACAAAAATCAAATTAATGAATCCAATTTTTTAATTCAATAAGTTGAATTCTCTACAGATGTTGGCCCATATTATATTGAAAATATAAGAACCACCAAATATTTTAAAATCATATCCACACTAATAAAACCAAATTAAAGAGCCCTGTTCTTTTGGTAGCTCCCATCTTTCTATAAATACTTCTTCCATCACAACTCCAAATGCATAGCAGCTCTTGGAGCATCTGATAGGAAAAGTATAATTATCTCTCCATTAGAGAAGAAAAGGAAAATGGCTGTGAAGCTATTTGGACCTACCTATGCTTCCTGCAGCAGAAGGGTGCTTGTATGCCTCATAGAGAAAGATGTTGAGTTTGAAGTTGTGCCTATTGACATAAATAAAGGGGAGCAAAAAAAACCAGAGTTCCTGGCCTTACAAGTAGGGGACCTTTCTTATAATATAAAATCATTCTTTTATTGGTGTTTTTAAAACAGTCCATTTATTTGAATATATTGTCAGTAACTTGTATTTGTATAATGTGTCTTGCAGCCATTTGGAAAAGTTCCAGCGGTCCAGGATGGGGATCTCACACTGTTTGGTAATCAGTTAATTTTATATATGTTTATGGGTAGTCTACACTGTTGCTTTCATTCTGTTAGATTCAATATATATGGAAAGATCTTCCTCTTACACGTGATACCTGTAATGTTTGTATTCAAAAGTTATGTGGGTACCTTAAATAATTACTTTCCTGTCATACAATTATTCTATGCGTTCAACATTTAATGGTTACTGCATTTACCATTGATATAATCACTGTATATCTGAATTTGGGTAGCGTAGATCTGAGCTTCTATGAATTGGGTATGTGCAGAATCAAGGGCTATCATAAGGTACTATGCAGAGAAATATGCAGTACATGGAACCAGTTTGCTGGGAAAAACTCTAGAGGAAAGAGCATTGGTTGAACAATGGCTTGAAGTTGAAGGACAGAACTTTAATCCTCATGTTTATGCATTAGTTTATCAGCTGGTCTTAGCCCCAATTTTTAATGAGCCTCAGGACAAGGCTTTGATTGATAGCAGTGCCCAAAAGCTAGGGGAAGTGTTGGATGTGTATGAAGAGAGACTGTCAAAGAGCAAGTACTTGGCAGGGGACTTTTACAGCCTTGCTGACCTGTCTCATCTCCCATCTATTGAATATATAGTGAACACTATTGATAAAGGTTACCTGATAAGGAATAGGAAACATGTGAATTCTTGGTGGGAAGATATTTCCTCAAGACCTGCATGGAAGAGGGTATTGGCTATGTGAAACCATGGATCTGATAGAGTTTAAGCTTTGTATGTAATAAAGCATGGAAGATCTGCTAGCATATTAAGGTTTATAATAAGGCATGGCAGATATGCATGGATGGTCTCTTAGAATATTAAGATTTATATGCAATAAGGCGTCGTAGATTTGTTAGAATATTAAGGTGTATACGTAATAAAGCATGGAAGATCTGTTAGGACAATAAGGTTTATATGTAATAAAGCATTACGGAGCTGTTAGAATATTAAGGTTTATAAATAATAAAAATTGTGATTAGATTTGATTTTTTTTTAAGCTGAGATTATGGATATGTTCAAATATTAATGTTTATGTATAATAGACTTTGTTATTAAAATAAGTGTCTTTTTATAACTTCTAATATAATTGTTTGTTTTATTTGATAAAAATGTATATAATTTTATTAAAAAAAAAAGTATATATTGAATTCTGAAGAAAACAGTGGCTTATTCAGAACCATTCAACTTCACCACTAGACTAAAGACCTATTGACTATAATATAATTGTATTTTTTATAATGTCAAACATAATTAAATAATATTTTAGATATGGTGAAACAAAGTGTCTTGTAGTTGGAGTTGAGTTTCTACTCTTTTATTTTTTATTTTATTTTAGAGTAATAAGTTTGTTATTAAATTTTTTAACTTTTCAATTTGTTTTAAGATAAATTATACTAACTATATTCCAACAAAGCATCACTAGAGATTTAGGGTTACAATTTAAATTAAATATTTGGAGCAAAAGCAAATGCTAAATTTCCTTTTTGAAACAACTACTTAAATTCATAATGGAAGATTTAATTTTTATATTAAATTACATAAGCAACTTGAGGTCAAATATTAAGCAAATAGTAGAAGTAACAGTTGTAGCAATGGTGACAATTTTAAAGAAAAATAACTTCCCAAACACTAAAAAGAAGATATAAATTTCAATTAGAGAAGTATAATTTCACCTCATTTTAGAAGAAAACAAAGTAGAAAGGGAGAAATATAATTCTCAACATAGGAATGCATTATACTTATTGACTATAATAAAAGATAAATACAAAGATAATTGTGTCATATCTCATATGACATTTTTGGAAAGTTCAATTTTCATTTATATATTTTTTACCTTATGATATCAAACTGTAAAACCCTAAAATAATGTACTAAAATAAATGATTTGTCAAATATTTTTTTAAATACTTATGTTCATATTTAATTACTTAACTTGGTTAAATAAAATTCCAATTCCATTTGTTGAACACTATTTGGTGATGAGGTAGAGGCAAATACTAAATTAGAAAGCAATGGCTAGAAGCAAAGAAACTCACTGTCCCCAAATAAACTCACTACTTCCTGACAAGAATAAAAATAAGATATCCTAATCTACTTTAGTGACCTTTCTATCTAATTCAGTAATATATATCTCTATTCTTCTTTATTCACAATAATGTCACACCCTCTCTTACTTATCTAATACTTTTTATTCAAATATATAAAAGTATGTCCTTTGCAAACAACAACAAGATCAACCATAAAGATATAAACATTACTAACACAAATTTAGTTACCTTGAACACAAATACTCAATGAAATCCACTCTAGAAAATAAAGAAGACCCAAATCCATCATAATTTTTTTTATCTTCAAATAATATAATCCATCCACACACATTGCAGCTTCTTCTAAAGTTGGTCCTAAAGTTAACGCGCAAAATTACATTTAAAATAGTTTATCACACAACCTAAAAATACTCTATAAACCATATAATGCAATTCAAAACACAAAACACAATGGTTCAGTTATCATAAGAATCATACTAATTTCCTTAAGGTATTATAAATTCCATATTTACAAGCTACTTCGATAAAATTGGTCAAAGTCGGTAAAAGGTGAAAGCACAATAATATTTGCAAATTTTAATCATTACCAAGCACAAATTTATCATTAAAAAAAAACTTTCAACATATTTTATGAATTGTATTGAATTGATTATAAAAAATTAAATATAATATATATTAATTATATGTCATTTTTCTATTGATTCAATTTGTGGCTTTTGAAATGTAAGAAGTAAAAAAATCATTTTAAGATACTTTGTTGTTCCTTATGTTACATTGTAATTATCATGCATCGAGATGATGCATTTGTAAAGGGGAAGGAAGTCATGACCCCTCGTTGATTAACCTTTACGATTTTCGTGTATTAGAATAAATGTTTACTTAGAACATTATTGAGATGCCTTTAATCATTTGTATTATTTAATTTAGTATGAATTTTATTCGTTAAATTATTGAGTTATTTCAAGGCAAATTACTTTGTATTTCATAATGTTAATTAGATTTTGACTTAATCTAATTCTAAATATTCGTTAAAAATTACAAATAATTAATTATGAAATTAGACTAGAAAATTGGAATGTTATTGTTAATATAAATAATTACATTAAATATAATTAAACATATATTAAAATAATAATCTTAAAATAAATAATATAGTCATTCAAAATATAAGTGAGGCACAAAAATAAATAACCAATAATAATGCTAGATAAAAAAAACTAAATCAGCAACGATAGAAATTTCTAATAATCGACTATGCAAAATATTATAAATAAATAGCAAGCTTATTAATAAAAAAGGGTATATGTATTTTATTAAAATATCACATGACAAGGGAAATTTAAGGGTGATTCCAATGCCAAAATATATACCATGTAAGATAAGAAAACATATATCTTCCAAAGTCGGGTGTGTTTTCCAAGCACAAGCCTCACAAGTATATATGTTTTTAAAATACCAATATTATATTATTAAAAAACTTCAATGCCAGCAGGAGAGTAAATAGGTCCATATGTAGAAAACACAAATATGTCAATGGTAGACGTGACCTATAATGAAAGAGGAGGTATACACATGAAGATAATGTAGGAAAATTTAAGCACAAGAAAATCTTATTTGAGTCATCTAAGCACCTTCCAAAAGCTCAGATTATATAGGGTTTGAATTACCATTTTGAACATAGAGAGGCAACGACTGGGAAGAGGTCACTGATGCATATTCTTTCTTTTGAAAAAAATAGATCTTTGTCTGTGACCTTCCCCATAAGCAATCAAGGTTTGTTTTTAGGTGAGGGAGGGAGGGAGGGAGGGAGAGAGGCTACATCCAGTCCCTAGTTTAGGGAGGGAGGGAGGGTGAGATGCATCTAGTCCCTAGTTTAGTGGTAGTATGATCTTAGAGAGAGAGAGAGAGAGAGAGAGAGAGAGAGAGAGAGAGAGAGAGAGAGAGAGAGAGAGAGAGAGAGACACATNGAGAGAGAGAGAGAGAGAGAGAGAGAGAGAGAGAGAGAGAGAGAGAGATTCACATCTAGTCATTACATATAACTGAGTTGGCCGTGAGCTAACACAGACTATAAAATAATAGTTTTGACAACAAATCTTCACTTCTAGAGAAAGAAAACAAAATATATCTAAACTAAAATATTGCGCAAACCATATGGTCATATCCACCAAACCAAAGACCCTAGAATCCCATTATGGAGTTGTGCAAGTTATTATTGGAGCTTTTCTAATCCTTCCTGACAACCAACATTATTGTCAACCAGACAACATATCATATCTCTATCAAATAATCATTTGGGGACCTGAAAACATGATAGTGAAATATTCATAGTAATTAGTCTTTATAACTAAATCCATAATTCACCACCATCTCATGTGGAGGATTACAAAGAATTCTACCAAAAAGTCTTCAAATACTCTTTCCTGCATATTCATGAATATTATACTTCTATCTTTTAGATACGTCAGAAACTTTCATAGAACAATTACTAAACATTCAATGTCAAGAATAAGCCATGATGCATCAAATCAATCATTCATAAACCACTCTCCTCTATAGATCAATGTTCGAAACTCCCAAGATAATCTTCAAACCCTCTTCATCAATGAATGTCACAACCTTGGTAACTCAACAACTAGTCTTTGATTCTCTGTTATTAAATTAATGACAACAACAATGACAAATAAGACTAAACAACCTTCTAAATTTCCTTCTCCCTTTTAGACATCAATGAAAAAAGGTGCAAAAATTTCTCCGCCTTTGATTTTGAAAGTCATAGCCTCAATGTCTCCCTTTATTAGGGAAATTGACTCTCTATAATCTATTCCATAATTTCCCACCAACACTACTCCCCTTGAGAGATATCATAACATCAATCTAAAGTAAAAATGATAGACAAATTCTCTCCCTATATATATGCACTCCTTTTAAGAATCTATTTCTAAAAGGAGGGGCATTAACCCCAAATTTATGTCTAAAATACTCAAAAGTATCCTTAGTGTGAGATTTATTAAAATATTCATAATTTGTTCCTTTGTAGCCATATATTCCAAATTAACTCCCTTTTTAGCAACTTTATTCCTCAACAAAATATACTAGATAGAGATGTGCTTTTTCTTTGAATGCATCATTGGTTTATTGGAGATATTAAAGGCATCTGCGTTACCACGTATTATTGGAATTTATTTATCAGAAACTATTTCAATATCTTTAAGTGTCTACTCCATCCAAACTGCCCAAGTACAACAAGATTCTACTGCAATATATTATGCCTCTATAGTGGATAGTGAAACTTAATCTTATTTCTTCCTCACCCAAGAGATCATCTTGTATTGTAAAAATAATTATTCACCAAGCTAGTACTTATTCTATCATCAACACATACTATCCTATTAGCATCAGTAAAGGCTTCCAATGAGAATTCACCATCTCATTTGTACCATAGGCCAAAATTAGGAGTAACTTTCAAGTATCAAATATTATTTTTGGTGTCTCTTTGTGAGATTATCTTGGATTTTATTGATATCTAGAAACTAATCAAATTTCATGCATAATATCTACCCTTGAAGTAGTTGAACATTGTACTCCACCAATCATAGATCTATACAACTTATCATCAATCTGTAGAGACTCATCATCCTTTCTTAATTGAAATGTAGTATCAATTCCATTGGTTTAGAATTCATTCCAAATCTAATCATCAAATCTTTGATGTATATAGTCTAAGAAATAAAAATAACATTTTCCTTTCGTATAACTTTGTTGAATTGCTATTGCTGCAAATATCTGTCTAGTCTAGCATACTAATTCCTAGGGACTTGCTTGAGTAGAATGCTTTGTTCAGTCTGTGAACTATATTTGTATCTCTTGTGAGTTTAAAATAATCTAGTTTTATAATTTAGAATTATTCTTGATGTTCTTCATTTAAACATATAGACTTGATGTCATTCTAATAAACCTTGAAATTCTTTATTGCAATAACAGTAAAAAGAATCTAATAGCTTCCATTCTAGCTACCGAAGAACAAGTTTCTTCAAAATAAATTTCTTTAAATTAATTATAATCTTTACATACCATGATTACTTTATTTCTGGTAACTTGTCCATCTTCATTTAACTTGTTTTGAAATACCCACCTTGTTCCAATTATATTTTCTTCCACTGATCTGGGTACTAGTTCACATGTTTACTTTTTCTATTTTCAATATAGATCTTCTTCCATACCTCTTATCCAACATTTATGTTTTCTATCTTCTACATAATTCATTGGCTCTATTATAGAATGAAAAAAGTGTTAGTAATAACTGAGAGGGGGGGGTGGGTGAATCAGTGGCCTCAACAATATTCCAATAATCAACCGTTAAAACTTAGTACCACAATATTCTACCTCTAGTTATCTTCTGTCCTATAAGATGAATGCCTCCAAATACGTTTATAAAATTACTACTCCTCAAAATGCACTTGTAAAACCTTCTACTGTATGATTACCAAAAAGCAGTCTGTTAATTTACTGAAAGACAGTAAATTATCTAGAGTATACCAATCAATCTAGTTAAGTTATGTGTAATGCAAAATACTAAAGTAATGACTCATAAACACATTGACACATGGGTTTTTAATGTGGAAACCCTGTTAAGGGAAACACCAGTTGGGATCGGTAACCCAAAATTTTCACTCTTTTGAAGTGAGCTCAGTGAAGAGCCTACCCTATTAAAGGTTACAAACACACTGTCATGTGGAACCACTGATACCTTTGACTATGGATCAGATGATAGACATGAAGCATCATAACATAATGATGATTGATATAGCCTCTACACTCAGCTATTCTGAATTTGATGAAGTCAAGGACTGCCCTAATGCCTTTGATATGTGGAACAAACTACATGATATTTATGGAGGATATGTCAATGTAAGGAGAGCCAAAGTAGAAAGTCTCAGAGGTCAATTTGATCAGATGAAAATGAAAGAAGGAGAAGACACTATGAAATACAGTGAAAGAATCAAGAAAAGTGTCAGTGCCATCAGAGATGTCGGTGGAGTGATTGAAGACACAAAAGTGGTTAGTAAGGTATTAAGAACTTTACTTCCCATCTATGCAATTAGAGTTTCAACTATTCAATAGATGAGATGCAGTTATGATGTAACTCTAGATGGATTGGTTGGAAGTCTTACAGCTTTTGAGTTTGATAACTTTGACAATTACTCTCCTAATCCTAGCAATCTTGACTCTACATTCAAAGCTAAATTAAACCTTGGAAAGATGAAAGGAAAACATATTTATAGTGACAGTGATGATGAATCTGATGATGAAGATCTAGAAATCATTGAAGCGTTACTTGCAAGGAGAGCTACAAAAGGAAAAAGGATAGCACAAAGGAAGAATACCATTGATTTTTTTTTCATGTGATGAGGTTGGTCACATTGCTGCTAAGTTTCCAAACAAGGAAGACAAAGGTAAGAAAAATTTCAACAAGTACAAAGGCAATAAATATTTCAAAAGCTACAAAAGATACAAGGACAAAGGTAATAAATCTTGTTATATTGTTAAAGATTCTGATAGTGATGAAGATGAGAATGAAATTGTTTATATTGCTATTAAGGATGAGTCAGATAATGAAGATAATGAAAAGACAACACTATACTCTCATATTAGAAAGAATGACACTTGGATAATTTATAGTGGTTGTTCTCACCACATGACTGGTGATAAAACAAAATTTGAATATCTTGAGAACTATGATGGTGGGAGTGTAAGTTTTGGGAATGATGAACCCTGCTATGTGAAAGGTAAAGGTTGTATTTCTCTAACTAAAGGAATCACATGTGATAATGCTTATTGGGTTGTAGGACTAAGGCGTAATATACTAAGTGTGGCACAACTCAATATGATCGGTTTCAAGTTAGAATTCATGAATGGTAAGGCCAAGATCCTACATGGTAAGGGAAACCTAGTTGGAACTGGCAGGCAAACAAAAGGTAGTCTATTCTACCTTGATCACACTGAAAGTTCATGTTTTATTGCATAAGTAGAAGAAAGCTGGTTACGGAATAATAGGTTACATCATGTGAACTTTGATAACTTGGTCAACATAAGAAAGAACAAAAGAGTAAGAGGTATTCCTATTTTGAATAAACCTGAATTAGAAACATGAAAACAATGTCAAATTGGGAAGATGGGCAAAACTAGCTTCAAGAGAAATAATTACAATATAGAAGAATTCTTGGAGTTGGTACATACTGATTTATATGGACCAATTACAACAAAAAGTTACATAGGTGAGAAGTATTTCATTCTATTTGTTGATGACCATTCTAGAAAGATGATTGTTATGTTTCTCATAGAAAAATTGGAAGCTTTTCAGAAGTTCAAGTGGTACCTTTCCAAAGTTGAAAAAGAAACAGGAAAGAAACTTAAATGCTTAAGATCTGACAGAGGAGGTGAATTCATCTCTAATGAATTCAATGAATTTTGAAATGAAAGAGGAATCAAAAGACAAGTATCTACCCCAGGTAGTCCACAATAGAATGGGATAGCAGAAGGAAGGAACATGTCTATTATGGATTGTGCAAGAACCTGGATGTTTGAAAAGAATGTTGCTACCAAATACTGGAAGGAAGCCATTAGGACTACAATTCATACCTTGAACCGAGTTCAACTGAAGAGAGGTACTGAGAAGACACGTTTTGAATTATGGTATGGCTATAAACCTAATGTTCATTATTTCAAAGTATTTGGAAGTAAATGTTACATCTTGAAGGAAGCAAGAAATGGAAAACTTGATGTAAAAGGTGATGAAGGTATACTCCTAGGCTACTCCTACAAAAGCAAAGCATATAAATGTTTGAATCTTACCTCTCATAAAGTCATATAAAGTGTGTATGTAAATATTGATGAGTATGTAGAGAGAAATGAAGAACAAAGCAGTAAAGAGCCTGAGGAATTCATAAATTTTTTGTATTATGAACCTGATACTATACCTAAGACACAAGCAATGGTGATTGGACAACATCCCTGTCAACCATTTAATTCATCTGAAAAAACTCAAATAGTTCAACCCAAGTTGTAGCCTATGCAACCTAAGCTTCTAGTAGAGGAAACTGAGTCACAAACAAAGGAAATTGAGTCATAGATAGAGGGAATCAAGTCACAGACAGAGAAATCTAAGTCTCAGATAGAGGCGCCTGAGTCTCAGACAGTGGAACTTAAGTATCAGATAGAAGATTAGAACAAAAATTTTGAGTGTGGTGAACCAAGTGGAACAAGCCCAGAATCAAGAAGGATCTTGTAGTTGCAAAATATGTCAGAAGGCATCATGCACCTAAAAAAATAATCGAATATCAGACATAAGGTTTAGTGACAAGAAACAAAATCAAAGGTACATGTTTGCTTAGTGAAATTGATCCTAGAACTATTAAAGATGCATTGAATGATGATAGATGGATTGAAGCTATGAATGAAGAGGTTGAGAAGATAGAAAAGAAAAAAACTTGGACTCTTGTACCGAGACCAAAAGATAAGAATATGATTGGTACTAAGTGGGTTTTCAAAAACAAGATGAAGGAAAATGGATAAGTTTCTAGAAACAAGGAAAGATTAGCATGTAAAGGATATGCTCAAGAAGAAGGTATTGATTATGGAAAAACCTTTTTCTCCTGTTGCAAGACTTGAAGGAGTCAGAACTCTTCTGGTATATGTTGCACACAAAGGATACAAGGTATATCAAAAGGATGTAAAATCTTCATTCCTTAATGGAATTCTTGAAGAGGAAGTCTATATTGAGCAACCTAAAGGTTTTGTAGATCATACCAAAAGGAATATGGTTTTCAAACTGCACAAAGCATTATATTGATTGAAACAAGCTCCTAGAGCCTCGTATGAAAGATTGCATGGTTACTTCATAAGTATTGGATATCAAAGAACTAATGATAACAATAGCTTGTATATCAAAGAAGGACCTCAGAATAAGATACTATTAGAAAAAATATTTTTTGATGATATATTGTTTACTGGATATGATGATTTATGAAAAGCATTCTCTGAAGCTATGAGTAAGGAATTTGAGATGTCTATGTTTTGTGAAATCAAATTCTTTGTTGGTTTACAATTTTATCAGATGAAGGATGATATCTACATTACCTAGTCTAAATACATCAAAGAGATACTCAAGAAATTTGGGATGGAAGAATCCATACCATTTGGAACACCCATGCCTATTGGACATAAGTTGTGTAAGGATGAAGATTCAAAGGAAGTAAAATAGACAACCTACAGATCCATGATTGGTAAACTTCAATAGGTTGTTCACACTAGACCTGATATTTCATTAGTAGTTGGTATTGTTGCAAGGTTTTTAGCTAATCCTAGAGAGAATCATTTGATGGCTATCAAAAGGATTCTGAGATATCTTAAGGGTACTAAAGATTATGGATTATGGTAAAAGAAAGGAGGAAAATTTTATTGTAAGAATTTTACTGATTTTGATTGGGAAAGAAGTGTTGGTGAGAGGAAGAGCACAAGTGGTGGAGCATTATTCCTTGGTGATGGAAGTGCTCCAAGGTTTGCTTTGCACTTGCTCAACTTAGGAATCTTCTTGTCCTAGTCTACTTAGGATTCCTATTTCTCTTCTAGAACCCTAATAGTCCCAATTCTCCAAGCTTAAGACTATCCTAACTCCACTCTAAGATTTAAGTCTCTTGTGCTTAATCTTGAAGGATTTCCAACATTGAAATCGCTCCTTGTCACTCTACTCTCTCTTGGAAGATTCCAAGCTCAAACTACTCAAAAATTTCTCACTAGTGCTACAAGGGATATTTCCATCACTAAAACATCCATTTTACATCCTATCAATCCCATTTTGATTGGTCTTCAAACTCAAAACAGTCAAACTCCAAATTCACATTGCTTTTGTCATAATAGGCCTAGTAGCCCAATTAGCCCTATCGAGAGGGTTTTTCTAGATTTTTTCTCAAAAATATCAAGCAAAACTAGAAACAACTTAGGTTTAAGACACCCTTTTCCAAGACCTTATATATTTTCAATGTTTTAGCTCCCTAAGTCCTCCATACATAGATGTCCTAAAATATAGGTCAAATAGGGCTATTTTCATGCATTGGTTACACTCATGTGATTTCTATCTAGAAATCTATCCAGATGGATTGATAGGTACTTTAGATCACAGAAAGGGTTCAATTAGACCCTAATTATTCCAAACCTATACTTGATTTTCTTCTCCCAAATATACCCCTCCAATGGCACTCAATTCTTTCTCTATTACACACCTAGTCAGACAAACATTGCTCACCTAGGGAATAAATTTAAAAATAGCTACTTGAATCCTCACAACTCCTCCTATAATATTTACACTTTAAATAGGCTCCCCTAACATATTCAACCACAACCATAAGTTTCCCACAGTTGGATTCTATGGGGGAGTCATGAAATTGAAAACTACTCTATCAACCCTAGCAATTGTGCTAGTTCCTAAACAGTTTACAAAATAAATATAATATATACTCTAAAAAACTTGATCACTCAATGAAAAAATCTTAAAACTTCCTAATCAACACAAATCCAAAATTATATTTTTCAAGTAAATCCATTAAAGCACTCATTAACTCAAAACACTTCGAATGTTGCAGAAAATCAAAACCAAAGTTCTATTGATGTTCAAAAACTTTATTACAATAATTATACCTCAGGAAATGAGCCTTGGACTACCTTATGATGCTTCACCCATCATTTTAGGCCACTAGCATTGATTTTCTTCCTCCACTTCGAAAGGAATCAAAAAAAAATTTTATGTTGCATGCAACATTTGCAATCTTGTAGAATGTTGTCATGACAATATTTAGCTTCTTTTGGGTAAAAGTACAAACCTGTGTCACACTTTTATAAAGGAAAAGGACCACAACATGCAAACTGTTCAACTTTAATGACATAAAATGTGGCATTTGTATTTAGAATTTGAGGATGATGTAAACTAAAGAAATGTGTAAAAATGGATTAATTTTATGTCTATAATTTAAAAAAATAAATTGAACAAGAATGTACATAGTTTTTTAATTTTTGAAGTCTATTTTTCCATTGCTGAAAACTGTTGAAAATCTGGGGTCTAGTTCTCTCCAAACAAGTATATGCAAATAATCTATTTTTCCCCTAATTTCAAAATATGTTATAGATAAAATGTATATCTAGTGCAAACAATAAGAAAGATTGGTTTTCAATGTATATTTTCTCCGTTATAACTGCTCAAAGTTGAACTTATCTGAAATCGACAGTTTTCACCTCCCTCCAAATTTCCCCTATCAAATATACACCATTTAGAAAAAAATTTACATATTCTTGAAGAGGACTCTCTCCTCTAGTGTTAAATATAAATTTTAAATTTTTTTGATATGATTTACTATTTTTTTATTTATTTGAAGCAACATCTTCTCGAATGTTAAAAT
>MU223777.1:175087-185678 GCA_018584345.1 Thuja plicata
AGGGTTATTGAAACATCGATTTTCTGAAATAATTTTATTTCTTTGGTAATTGGTATAAAACATGCATTTAATAGACATTTCCAATTGGAAAAGTTTAACCACTTATCTAGCTTAGCTAGAATGAATCCAACTAGACCATATGTTTGACAAAAATTAATTTTTATTTAGAAATACTCAAATTTACCTGTGCTGATAAGTGGTCCTGAAACGTGACACAGCTTTGTGCTTTTACCCTTTTGCATAAATTCTCATAACTAACTTTAAGGACCTCAATCCTTCTTCATTCGATGAATACACATCATTAAAGAATTTGTAGGCACTTTTCACTTCTCCTCTAAGTCTAGGATACATCTAGACTCATTTTCCCTAATCTAAGCCAAAATAAGCATTAAAGCAAAACTAACTAAACTAGATTGGATTGGTACTAATTATTGAGTCCATCTAGACACACACCTTGCTAGACCTTCTAAGGTAAAAATTAAATCACTGACTTGGCTAGGTTCAGTTACAAGCCAAAATTGATTAGACATTGGGAGTTTGCCTAGGTGCTCCTACACCATCCTCCCCAAATAAAAAAGCTTCAATCCACCCTTAAATTGAGTAATTTGGAGTCAATGCCCAAATTTTTGAACTCTATTTCCTTTATCCAAACTACATCTGCATCAGTTTGTCCATGCCACTTCACTAAGTGTTCTAGGTATTCCTTCTTCCTTGTCTTCTTGTAGATTCTGGAATCCAGTATGTGTTCTGTCTTCTTGATTGGTGAGCTCCTCCACCTCCTGTATGACTTTAGTCAAAATTTAATCTAGATTTGGGATTGGGCCTTTGTATAAAACTAGGTCTACAATGTTAAATGCCAGAGATAGACCCATATCCTCTAGAGGTGCCACCTTGTAGGAATTTGCTCCATATTTGGCTAGTATGACACATGGGCCAATTATTCTCATCTGAAGCTTATGTGATATTCCCTCTTTTAATCTTTCCTTGTTGAGGTGAACCATCACTAGACTGCCCAACCTTGAATTGGACATCTCTTTTCCTCTCATCAACTTTTCTCTTATGCTTCTCTGTGTTTTCAATGAGTGTCTTCCTCACTGTCTCATCGAATTCTTGCATATAATGTGTAAAGTCATCTGCATAGCCACTTTCCTTGGCTCCATCCTTTAGATCTCTTATCTAATATATTCCTATTGGATGAAGGCTCTAAACTATTTTAAAAGGACACTTACTAGTAGTCTTGTTCACAATGTCATTATAGGCATATGTTGCTTGCCCAATGAGTTGGTCCCAAGTTTGACCATACTCCTTAGTTAGACACCTTAGGAGATTTGCAAGACTCCTATTGACTACCTATGTTTGGCCATTAGACTGAGGATGGTATGCAGATCCAAAAGACAAGTTTGTTCCTAACTTCTGCTAGAGAGTCTTCAAAAAATGACTCATAAACTTTGTGTCTCTATCTGACACTATGCTCAATGGAAAACCATGTATTCTGACTACCTCCTTGAAGAATAGGGAATCTATCTGACTTGCATCATTTTTTGTCTTACAGGGTACAAAGTGTGCCATTTTACTAAATATATCCACAATAACATAAATGTTATCCATTCCTTGTTTTGTCTTGGGCAATCCTAATACAAAATCCATGCTCAGACATTCCCATGGTCTGGCCACAATGGGTAGAGGCTGGTATAGGCCTACATTAGTAGATGTACCTTTGCCTTTTGATAGACAACACAACCTTCCACATATTTCTTAACACCCCAATTCATCTTGGGCCAAAAGTAAAATCTTTGAACTAATTCTTGGCTCTTATTAACACCAAAATGGCCACTAAGTCAACCATTGTGTTTCTCTTGGATTAGATTCTCCCTAATAGACCCCCTAGGGACACACAATTGACTCCCTTTAAACAATAGACCATTATGTAAAGTATACTCAGAGAATTGACTATGAAAGTGATTCTTATATTCTTGGCATACCTTGTAAATGTCTGGAAAGTCTTCATCTTCTCCATATAGGTCTTTGAAGTTTTCTATCCCCATACTCTATAGTTTTATCTCTTGAATGGTTAGGGATCTTCTACTTAAGGCATCTGTAACCTTATTCTACAACCCCTTCTTGTGTTTGATGTTGAAGGTGTAGGCTTGTAGGTACTCAACCCACTTCATATGCTTATGACTGAGTTTATCTCGAGAGTTCAAGGAACTTAATGCTTGATTGTCTAAATAGACTATGAACTCTTTTGGAAGAAAATAATGCCTCCACTTTCTTAGTGCTTGGACCAGAGCATACATCTCTCGGTCATAAGAAGAGTATTTCTTCTTAGATTCACTTAGTTTCTCAGAGTGAAAGGCCACTAGTCTTCCCTCTTTACTCAAGACTGCACCAATGGCTACAATGTTGGCATCACATTCCACTATGAAAAATTAGGATTGGTTGGGTAGCAATATTTTTCCTTAACAACTCAAACCCATTTTTAGATTTTTCATTCCATACAAATTTAGTTTTCATCCCACCCTTGATATTATCAAGCATAGGAGCACAAATTGCACTGAATTGTTTGATAAAATTTCTATAGTACTGTGCTAAGAAATGAAAACTTTTTATCTCAATTCTTGTTCTTGGAGTATGCTAGTTGATGATGGCTTCCACTTTGCTTGGATCCATCTTTAGGTTGTCTTGAGATAACACAAATCCAAGATACACTAATTCTTTCTTGATGAATTCACACTTCTCTAAGTTTATCTTCAAATCCTCCTCATGTAGCTTCTTGGAAACTATATCTAGATGTCTGAGATGTTCTTCTCTTGTCTCAATGTAGATGAGTATATCATCCAAGTAGACTACCACAAATTTTCCAATATAGTCTTTAAGGACTTCATCAACAACATGAATGTTGATGGGGCATTGGATAGCCCAAATGGAATTACAAGCCACTCGTACATTCCTTCTAAGGTCTTGAAGGATGTTTTCCATTCATCCCCCTCATTAACCTTGATTTGATGATAGCCACTCTTTATGTCTATCCTGGTAAAATACCTTTCTCCTCATAGACAGTCCATTAGGTATTCTATCCTACGGATAGGGAGCCTATACCTAATGGTTATTATATTTATTGGTCTAGAGTCAGTACATAACCTCCATGTTCCTCCCTTTTTACGGGCTAAGATAGTGGGCATGACACAAGGGATAATTATCTTCCTAATCAGACCTTGGCTTAGGAATTCCTTGATCTATCTAGCTATCTTCTCATTTTGTTGAGGAGACATCTTATATGCAACCTTATTGGGAAGGGTAGCTCAAGGGATTAGGTCAATTTGGTGGCATACAGACCCCTTAGTTGGTAGGGATGAAGGTGGTCCATTACTGACAATTCCCTCATACTTTTGCAGCAACTCCTACACTTCTTTTGGCAACTCTGTCTTCTTGACTAGTCTATCAGTACTTTCCTCCTTTGGTTTCAACACTAGTGAAAAACCAACTCCCTATCCTTCTTCTAAGGCTTCTAAGAACTCTTTCTCACTCACCATGAGCACATTAGGTCCAAATGACTTCATTTATGCATCCTCTAATAGTGACTGTATCTTGAATGTCACATTGTCCTTCTTGAAAGAATATGAGTTCTTTGCAACATCATGGATGGCCTTTCTATTGAATTTACATGTTCTACCTAGGAGTAGGTGACATGCATCCATGGGTAAAACTCCACCCAAGCTTGTTCATCAACAAGGACATGTTTCCCTTTTTTTAACCAGGTGACTTTGTAAGGATTCGTGTGGGGTATTCTTGTCATCTACAACTTGATGACTTCTTCCTCTAACACTATATTTTCAGTAAACCCTAAGTCTATGATGACTCTACACACCTTTCTAATCATTTTACACTTCACTCTAAATAGTGACTTCCTTTGACTAGGCACTTCTTTTATTGGTTCCTTAATCAAAGTTCTTCTCATCATAAGATTCTCACCTTCTTCTAACTCTAAGGGAATATCAGTGTGTTTGTTTCCACCACTCTAGTCTCTTCTTGGACATAATTCACCCTCTTATCACTTCCTTGAGAAGTAGTACCCTTATTTGGACATCTGTATATAGGATTTCCCATATGGTTGCAGTGGTAACACTTCATAGTAGAGAAGTAGGTACCCCTACCTTGGTTGTTGTTTCTTCCTCTACCACTAGAGTTCCTTCCTCTGTTGGAACTCCCTCTTTTGGAGTTTCCTTCTTTTTGTTCAACAAATTTAGTCTCCCCTTGATTATTTGGTTCATAAGTCCTTCCACCATATCCACCTCTTGTCCCCTAGTGTCTCTTCCTCTACCTCTTCCTCTGGTAGTACTAAAGTCTTCTTTATTCCTCAGCTTCTCTTTAGATTCGATGGCAATTTGGTGACACTTCTGAATGGTTTCTGGAGTCAAAACACTCATCTCATCTTGTCTGGTCCACTTTAGTCCATTAAGGTATCTTGCTACCTTGACCTTCTCATCCTCTAAAAATCTAAATCTCATGCAAAGTCTCTGAAACTCTTCAGTATAGGATTTTATATATAGGTCCATCAATCTCAAACCATGTCTTCTCTTATGGAATTCAATTTCATAATCCTTAGGGATATAAGCATCTCCAAATTTTGCAACCATAGCCTTCCATGAAGCAATGGGCCTCTTTCCTTCCTTCTCCTTCTCATCTTGGATGAATTTCCACCAAGTGAGTGTAGAACCTCTTATTATAGCTTTACCAACATTCACCTTTTGAGCCTTGGTGATTCCATCATACTCAAAATGGTTTTCTAGTCCTTCTATCTAGTCTAGGACTATCTCTGGTTCTATCTTTCCACTAAATATTGGAACTCCTTCTAGTGCTTTTCCACTCATAGATTTTAAAGCATTTAGGAATGGATCCTCATTAAGGACAGGGTTAGCTTCGGGTATTTCATCATTGATGGCAATGTCCTTGCCTTTCCCTTTAACCTTATCCTTCACTTCATCTACTTTCACATCAACTTCATCTACCTTTTGCTCCAACTGAGCCAATCTGTCTCGAAGTATCCTATTCTCCACTTCTTGATCATCTACCTTCTTACCCAACTTGGCATTGGTCACCATTTTTGACTCTCCTGCTAACTCTTTTGGTTGGAACATTAAGCACAAGCCTGATTAGGTATGCTCTGATACCAATCTGATGGAAGTGCTCCAAGCTTTGCTTTGCACTTGCTCAACTTAGGACTCTTCTTGGCCTAGTCTACTCAGGATTCCTATTTCTCTTCTAGAACCCTAATAGTCTCAAGTCTCCAAGCTTAAGACTATCCTAACTCCACTCTAAGAGTTAGTGCTCTTATGCTTAACCTTGAAGGATTTCCAACATTGAAATTGCTCATTGTCACTCTATTCTCTCTTGGAAGATTCCAAGCTCAAAATTCTCAAAAATTTCTCACCAGTGCTACAAGGGATATTTCGATCACTAAAATTTCCATTTGACATCCTATCACTCCCATTTTGATGGGTCGTAAAACTCAAAACAATTGAGTTCTAAATTCACACTGCTTTTGTCCTAATAGGCCTAGTAGCCCAATTAGCACTATCCAGAGGGTTTTCTGGATTCTTTCTCAAAAATCTCAAACAAACCTAAACAAAAACTTAGGATTTAGATACCCTCTACCAAGACCTTAGATATTTTCAAGGTTTTATCACCCTATGTCCCCTATACATTGTTCTCTTGATATATAGGTCAAATAGGGCTATTTTCATGCATTGGTAAAAAAACATCTGATTTCTATCTAGAAATCTATCTAGATGGATTGATAGGGACTTCAGCTCATACAAAATGGTTCAATTATACCCTATTTCTTCCAAAACTATATACTTTTTTTTTCTTCTCCCAAACATACCCCTGCAATGGCACTTAATTCTTTCTTAGTTACACACCTAGCCGGACATGCATTGCTCGCCTAGAGCATAAATTTAAAAATAGCTAATCGACTCCTCACAACTCCTCCTAGAATATTTACACTATACATAGGCTCCCATAACATATTCATCCACAACCATAAGTTTACCATAGTTGGATTCTATTGGGGAGGCATGAAATTGAAAACTGCTCTATCTTCCCCAACAACTCTGCTAGTTACTAAACAATTTACAAAAGCAATCTAATCTACTCTAAACAACTTGATTGCTGAATGAAAAACTCTTAAAACTTACTACTCGACATAGACCCAACATTAGATTTTTTAGTTCAATCCATTAAAGAACTCATTAACTCAAAACACTTCGACAGTAGCAAAAAACAAAAGATTAATGAAAGAGGGAGAAATCTGTATTTCAGTGATTGTGAAGACATAGGGAGTTTTTGGATGAGAATCAGAATGAAGCTAAGGACATTAATAAAAATTTCATTCTTATTTATGTTTCTCTATAATTCTTTGCATTATGACATGTTGTGTTGTCATCTATGCCAAAGAGGGAGATTGTTGATGACAATTATTCAATAGTGTATTGTCATTGATGTTTACACAAATGTAGTGATGTTTACACAAATGTCTAATCCTATTGGAGCACAGTCAGTTCATGCAAATCACTCTCGGGAATTGAATAAGATCAAAGTGATTTTTAATTCTAATCGAGTTCACTTGGGCATTACACTAATTGGTCAGGCATTGAAGGAATTCAGTGTTGACCGAGTTAAGCAATCAGTGTCAGCTGACTAACATCAATTTACATTTTAATTTTAAATGGTTATATGCAGCCAACAGACATGATTTTTATTATTTATTTGGAAGGTTATTCAGGCTGAATTGACAAGTCTTATCATATATATAAGTTCAAGTTTGGATTGAATATGTATAAGTAAGAAAGCAAGATGTGTGTTTATGACATGAAGTGTGCAGGCAAAATCAGATGGAATTCTGATTAAAGATAGAACACACAGAGTTGCAACAGAATATCCATTCAATGAGGATCAAGTAATTAAATCCAGAACAGAGATCTGAACTAGAAGAGATATTTTCTTATCAAAATATGTCAATCAATTGTTACTCTCTAAAAATCATAGTAGTGATCAAAATCTCTTAACACAGTAGACTCAACAGTCTTTTGTAAATCCTGTCACAAGGTGAAATTTTTGCATTGAAGTATTTGAAGACCTCTAAAAAGGTGACTCCTTGTAGGGTGATTAAATCCTCTAATAGGGTCACATCTAACAATGTATTATTGTAACCTTCGACAGGGTTGGCTCCTAACATAGCTCACTTCAGAAGAGTGAAAAATAGTGACTAGTTGCAATTGGTATTTTTTCACATATTGGGTTTCCATGTTAAATATTGGTGTTAGCTGTGTACATGTTATTTGATTTATGGTTTATGTTTCTACAATTAATTACTAAAGGAAAATCACAATTAATATCTTAAGATTTTCTATGTTAACCGAGTGACAGAAGAATATCTGAGTTAACAAAGAAACAATGATAAATTTGTTTAAGACATCTAAGGGACTTAGATTTGTTTTTGTAGTAAGTGATTCAACCCTTCCCTCTTAGTTACTCAACTCATTTCCAACACTATGGGTATTCCAAAATTTTTCAGAAGACACATTACAACTACAAAGCACAGTTTATGGGTGAATTATCAGGTTTGGCTACTTTTTGGGCTCTCCTCGTTGGTGATTCACGGTAAGGTGGGGATCTTACTGGGTGAGGCAATCAATCTCTCTTTTCTCTCTTTATCTTTCATGATAGTAGGATGAAATCATGAAGATATGTTATTTATAGTGTTTCTCTTATCTTTATTATGTATTCATTTATGATTTTATGATAGCTTTCCAAATATGATATTAGTGTAAGAGGCATTTCTTAGCAAGGTTTCCTTTTCTAATTGATTTCATGGGTTTGTTTTTGTACTAACCCTTATTTTTGTGTATTTTAGATTTTTCTTTGTTTTCATGCCCTTGTGCGTGTATGTTAAGTTATAATCCTTGGCCTGGCAGCTCATGTCCTTGACTAAGTGATTTTCTACCTCGTTTGCCATCCACTGGAGTCTTTCTTCTAACTTTACCACAAGTATGTTTGATTTCCATACTCCCACTAAAGAGGGGGCTTAAGGTATCATCTTAAAATGAAAGCACTTCCATGCTAAGACTATTTATCCATCCTTAGGGGTGTTTGGGGCCATTATCATGTTCTCCTCTCATTTATGCCCCTTTTTAATCTTCTATGCTTGTTTAGGACCCTGATTGGGCCTCTCTAGGCACTATTTTCCCCACCTAACATATTTTCCAGGGGTCTTAACCCCCTAGGTCAAGGTCGATCTTGACCTTGACCTAGGTCTAGGTTGACCTACACCTTGACCTAGGTTAGGGTCGACCTACACCTTGACCCAAGTCCCCCTTTTTCACTAGAAAGTTTGTCAGATGCGGGGGAAAACTCAAAAGTTTATTTTCCCATTTCTAGCTCAGCTCTTTTGGGCTCCAAAGTAGTGACTCTTAAAATATATTTAATATAGATCCATTTCTAGGACTATGAGCCTAATTTGAATTTAATTCTCACATGTTAGCCTCTCTAGAAGTTTGTTCCCTAGACTAGTATATAAGGAAGCCTTCTACTCTCATTTTTGACATACAAGATGGTGCAGAGCACCCTAGGGTTTTAGCTCCGAAGCCCTAGCTATTTAGCAATGGTGGTCTGGGAGCAGATCACGGTTAGCAGTCAGCCTTCTCCTAAACCCTAATAGTTCTTAACTCCTCGCAAGAGCGGGCCAGTGACGTTATGCTTCTCGCAAAGTCGCAGGTGATCGGCGATCAGTTTTGAAACTGTCGCGACAATGCGACGATAGTGCATCACACAGTCGGAAGGAAAATGGCGGTTAACAGGAAACGGCTGTGACAAGGCGATAACAGTGAATCATGAATTTGGCAGATGCTCGGTGATTGAATTAAGACAGCTTGCGATGAAGCGACAACAGTGAATCGTGAAGTCGCCAGATGCAAGACGGTTAACATGAAACAATCTGTGATTAAGCGACAATGGTTATCGTGAAGTCGGCAGATGCAAGATGGTTAACATGAAACAGTCTGCAATTAAGAGACAATGGTTATCACGAAGTTAGCAGATGCAAGACGGTTAACATGAAATAGTTAGCGATGACGCGACAATGCTTGTTGCACAGTCGGTAGATGATCGGCGCTTAATTGAAGAAGTGCTGCGACAATGAGATGACCGTGTGTCACGTGATCACAGGATAATAGGCGGTTAAGTTACCAAGTGTGTCGGAAGGTCACAGGATAACAGGTGGTTAAGTTACTCAGTGGTGCAATAACGTGACAACAACGTCGCGCAAGATCTGCATGAATGGCTATTAAGTCTCACGACAGTGCGACTGACATTCAAAGTATAGGTTGACTTGTCAACAACGCAGAGGGAATTGGAAAAGTCAGTGACACAGAGGAAAATGATGTCCACGTCGACAACCATGTAGAGGATGATATCGATGACAGTTACAGGAGGAAGATGAAGAGCCGAGGTAGTTAGAATCCTCAGGCGGGTAGGTAACCTAGAAACGGTTACAAATCAAGAAGGGGCTGAATATATAAGCAAGGAAGGAAACTCGTACCAGAGGTTCGAGAGGTTGAAGAAGTTAGAGACTGAGTAGAATAGCGAAGAATATTTCAGTTTGCATTGTAATTTTTAGGTTTTCAATAAAGAATAGTTTCCTGTGTTTTCTGTGTGTGCTTCTATTGTGTGCAGACTTCTATAGAGTAGGATTTTGAATTCAAGCAAGTCTCATGGATTCTTTTTTACTCTTATAATCCATCCTATGGAGTGTGACCATCAAGAAGCATCCCTCATGTATTTCTATTCTATTTTTATGTTTGGGATTGAGAAGAGGCTAGTTAGAATTGTAGACAAGTCCTAGGTGAGCTAGATGGTCCGACTAGGGAACTTGTAGGAGAGAGAGATAGTAGGAGAAGGTGCATGACTAACTTTATTTAGTCATGGAGAGGAAGATAAGGTAGAGAGTGAAGCATTTCGGTGGGTAGGAAACCTAGGAGAGAGGGAGTATAGAAATCATTCCAGTTAGGGTCTATGAGCAACCCTAAGAGACTCGAGTGTGAGTCTAGAGGATCCTAAAATGAATAGGGTCCAAAGTGAGATTCCTAATAGAAAGTAGGAGTCTAGAGGAGAAAGGTGACCTCCCCATCAGATTGGTATCAGAGCCCAGTTAAAGATTTGGGTTTGAAATTTGTAGATGTTTCAAAGTACTGAGGAATCAGTAGGAGAATCAACCATGGTGACAAATTTAGAATTGGCTAAAGAGGTGAATGAACAGAAGGAGAGGAATAGACTCCTTGAGGAAAATCTAGAGTTAATGAGAAAACAACTAGAGGATATTGCTGATAAAGTAGCTGGAGAAGCAGAAAGTTCCAGTAAAGGAAAATCTGTTGCAGAAGAGGATGTTATACCAGAACCAGACCCTCCTATGCCAGAAGAACCATTCTTGAAGGCTATCAAGGCACTAGGTGGAAAGGCATTGGAAGGAGTACTAGTACTCGCTGGGAAAATGGATTTTGAACTGGTAATGGAATGGATTGAAGGAATGGAGAAT
>MU223777.1:203605-254174 GCA_018584345.1 Thuja plicata
AATGTCTACTCAATTAATTTCTTTAGGCCAATTAACTTGTCAACCAACTAAAGTTTATATTGAAGATACATCCAATTTATAGAGATAATAGACTTGGAAGAGAAATGAGGCTAAGAAATGCAAGAAACGGAGTTCATCGGGATCAAATCTAGAGGTCTTTGGAGAAGAAAACTTCAAAAAAGAAGAAGAAGAAGACCTTGTTCTCAAGTGAGATGAGGTAAAAAGTAGACCAAGAAGGAACAATAAATTTCACTCTATTTGGAGTGGACTATATATCATTTATATCTACAAACATAATCCCTTCTAGTTATGACATGGACAATGAGTTACCTATCCCAGTCAATAATATATATCTTAAGAACTATTATTAAGGTTTCATTTCATAATTCTACATATTAAGATAGATTTTCCATGTTAAATTAGTCTTGTTGCACCTTGCTTTAATTTGTTATTCCCCCAAAGTAGTGATCTACAAGTAGTTTGGTGCTGATTTTGAGTCCATCTAGGTATTTTGTCATTTTTTCCTGTTTTTTTGCTTCCTTAAGAGTTATTGTAGTTTTTCTTGGGTCTTATATCTTCTTTTAAAATAATTTTAGATCTTCCACAAATTTGTACCTAATAATAGATTTTAATGGTGTTTGTCTCCAATTCTTAGCAAGCACGAATCTTATAGAGGTTCTAAAATATATTAATACTTTCATCCCATGTTCATACCTTATCCAAATTCCCATATAGAATATGTAAAATATTATTAAGAATGCGTTTCAACGTTTAGAGGCTTCATGTACTTCATGTTTTTATGCATTCCCGTGTTACTGTTTGATATCATTCTTCAATATTAAATTATCAAGCTCAATTTTTTGTCTATATTATTTTCTTTAATTCATCTTTGACAAGCCTCGTGCCTAATCATCGACCCCTATGCCCCAGTGACAAACTAACAAATTATTAAGTCATCACCATCAAATATTATGTCATCACTCTACCATCTACCTCTACTTTCATTCAAAAGAATTGTAAATCCTATAATTTTTATATTAGAGAGAGAGAGAGAGAGAGAGAGAGAGAGAGAGAGAGAGAGAGTTAGTTTTTAGCCCCTGACAAACTCAATCAAGGTGAGAGTACCAACAAAGTATGAACCAACTAAATAAAGATAAATTCAAAGTTTAATGTGGTAAAGAAGTAGAAAAGGGGAAAGAAAGAAATAAAACACAAATTTCAAAAAATCAAAATATCAAAGGTAAAAAGTAAAGATAATAGTTGTTTAATGTTCACAATAGAATAGGGAAACGGTAGTGAAAAGAAAGAAAAAAAGAAAAGGAAAAACCAAGAAAAGAGAAGAGAAGAGAAGAGAGAGAAAAAGATATAAAAGAAGAAGAAAAAATTAAAATAAAAAATAATTGATTTTTTACTACAATAGTCATGAGCCCGAGGAACAAGCGATAGGGAAAGAATACAAAACTACCAAAAGAAAAAATTAGAAGTTTAACACGTTCTACGAACCCTAAAAACCCCTCTGATTGGTTAAAGTTCACTGCAAGTCACTGTCAAGTATCCAACATGTTAATTATGGCAGTCTTAAATTCTTGATTACTGACATAGTTCCAGGCCGCATGTGCTACGTTGTTATTTTTCATGGAATGCACCTTTTTTACGCGACAACATTTTAATCAACGGCATGACATGGATCATGATTTTTCCCAATTTGAGCTCGTAATGAGAAGCATGCTAATGATGATGTCTACATTTCATGATGATGATGAAGAATTTGTTTTTATTTATTATCTTTGTGTATTCGCCCTTGTCTTTCCTGCCACCCACATTTAATAGACCTGGAGTTCGGCCATTAATTCATGTACTGAAAGGTTGAAGAACATCCCACTAATATGGGGGATTTTAATGGAGAGCAAGAAAATAATGAGCAATCTGTAGAAAACAGTTTTATTAACTACACACTACCCTCCAACTGCATGTTTTAAATGATAGATTCGTGGCAACAAGTGAAATGGGAGCGGAAGGATTGTTGGAGGATGGAAAATATGATTGGTAAAATGGACGAATCCTTAAAGATGGAAAACCCGGAGGTAGAACAACGGCTAAGATACCCCTTCCTCGGTCTAAAATATTATCTCTTTCGCCAAATGATGATGTGTTAAAAGCCATTCGAAATGAAGATGGAAGATTGAGAAATATGGCTACTTTCTTTGTTAGTATGGATCTCAATTCATTGCCTTCTCGTAAATTCTTTCACGATTGGATTGGCAATGTATGGGGCAAGAAATTGGGTGTATACGTTAACTTCTTCTCTCGAGTGATGAAGCAAGGATTGTTTGTAGTTGTATTTCAATTACATTCTATGTTGGAAAGGGTTTCAAAGAAAGGTTTTTGGAATGTTGGTCAAACTCTGTTTAGGGCTTTTACATGGCCTCCCAAAGGGACCTTAGATTAGGTCTTGGCTAGGTCTTTTCTAAATTAGATGGAAATTAAAAATGTACCCATAGAATTCTCGTGTTTCTTCCTCTAAATTTTGAAACCATTGCATAATGTACTTCAGATTGAACAATTGATGGTTGCACTTCCCCATCTGAATGGAAGGGCTTCGATTGCCCTTGATTGCAATTCTGAGATACCTTATAAGATTGCTCTGACTATTGAGGATGAAACCCTTGAATGGGATTTGGAACTTCTTATTAATTTACATGCTTTCTTAACTATAAACATTATGGCCATCTGAGAAAAGATTGCCAATCAATTAAGACTTCACAGATTTGGGTTGCTAATTTTAAAAAGGTTCTTCTTATCTGGAGGTGTCCCAATCATCTATGGCTACGGCTAATGGCCATAACTTGGCTAAGGAAGCTGATAGCAATAAAGAAAAATAAGAAAGAAACCCCGCCACTTTTATTGAAGAAAGCCATATTTTGTCTCAATGAATTAATGATAGAGTGGATGATGCCTCCCCAAAATAAAAGATCTCTCTCACTAATCCTCTCTTTGAAGAAGGGGTGGTCGTTATTTGAACAAGTGTTCCTTTTAGTTCTGACACAAGGCCCCCTGTCAACCACTTGTCACTAATGCATTTGATTCTAATGGTAAGAAGAATGTTCAGTAGTTGTCTCTAGAGTCAATTTAGGCCAGAGAGAAAGACACTCGACACCCTATGCCTAAGTCTACTCCACACTTTGATGAAGGTCCTAGAGCCATGGAGACTAATCTCCTTCCTAGGGATGAAGGATTTGGTAAGGAAAATATTCTTGTTAATACTAAAATTGAGATGATCGAGCCATTTGCCCAAAGGGGATCTCACCATTTTGAGGTTGCTCTAAGTAAGGGGGAAGGGCAGAAAATAAAGTTAAATGATGAATTATCAAGGTCCCATGTAGGGGGATAAAATATCTCAAGAAAGAATGGGGAGTTACCCAAATATTTTGATAGACTATATAGAAACCAAAGAGATATTACCAAGACATCTCCCAAGAACTAAATAACAATAGTTCAAGCTAGAATGGTAGAGGGTTGGAGATTAATAATATAAAATATGTGGTTAGGAACTTGTGTATGCATAATATAAAATTGGGTTTTATATTTCTCCAATTTATATAGGTTGTAGGCATCCAAGCAATTACTACCTTGAAATTCATTTGGAACTAAGCCAAAGCAGTTATTTCTCAGCATGAAGGAGGTAAAGGCGGGGCTGCAATTTTGATCAATCCTAAGTGGGCCAATCAAATTTTTCTCTGGCTCCTCCCCATGCAAAATGCTTTGTTCGATTACTCTTGAGATAGAAGATAATACTATTGGAATATAGTCTACATATGCATCGAATGACTATAGGGAAAGAGCCACTCCTTGGAATTGGATGACCACTTATCTCCCAAAGGCCCATTTGATTATCCTTTGTGACTTTAATAAGATTGAAAACAAAAATGACAAAAAAGGACAGAATTATATATCTTGGAATGGAAATGAATTATTATTTTGGACCAAGGTTAAAATAATCCTTAATCTTGTGGACCCTTTAGCTAATAAACAAAATCTGTACTCAATATGGTATATCTGGTGCAACAACCAAGCTACAAAGCAGATTATATATTGTAGACTGAATAGAATATATGCAGACCCTTCAAGGTTTATGTTTATTGAAAATGATGGAGATTATATAGTTATTATTTCCCTAGCCTCTATGTCTGATAACACACCCATTTCAGCTTCAATTCTTATAGAGACAACATCTCTCCCTATGCCTATAAGTATGGATTCTCTTTTAAAATCCAAATGTTTCTCTTCTTAAAGACAAAGATCACTTGGATGTTATCTGGATTACTACAAAACATTCCATATTTTTTCATAGGAACCTTAATCCTATTATAAAGTGGAGCTCCTTGATTATTCTATGGAGAAATATGTTACAATTTGTGGGCAAAAAGAAAGCCATGGACATGAATATACTTGAGGGGAAGTTACTATTGGTACTCTCTTTTCTCAAGAGTACCTTGTAAATTTTATAAGTTTGAAAGCTTTCGCTGTATGAGTTTGTAGTATTTTCAGAGGGCTTTCATGTTGCCTACCAATTTTAGATAAGGAAGAGGACTAAAGATAGGAGAATTTAGCTTTCAAGGAGTACATTGGCACATTTAGACTAGGTAGTTTTTCAATAGCTTGAATGGCACTGTGCAAAATGCTAAAGACTGTTTATCACACATTCATAGTGTGGCGGTTATACTTTATGTTTTTATATAAGCGTGTAAGTATGTTAAGTGCCTAAAAGGCATGCGATTTTGGTCCCGCTGGTAGAATGGTTGGTAGTTAGTGATGAATATTTGGCGGTTGGGAGAATAATTTTTGTGGACCCGCGGTCAAGCTACAAACTGCGACGTGATAACATGTGGAGGTCAAGACAAATCAAATGGTAATCCAAGTAAGAAGAAACATGGAAGATGGTCAGCCTCCACATGATTGCGTGATATGAATCATCAGTGAGAAAATGCTTCATGCGATTGCGCAAAGATGACATATGGACAAAGCTTGCCAGGTAGACGGGTGATATGGTGAAAGATTAGACATAAAAAGGAATGCCAAGGTCTTTAAGGCTTGATAAAGAAGAAAAATGACGCGTGGAAAAGTTTCTATAGAGGATCAGTCCGTGGTGACTCAAGGTTAAACCATTGTTAAAGGATGGTCAATTAACCATGGTAACGAGTCACTTGTCAGTGTTATAAGGATAAAGAAATGTAAGTGCCAGCTTTATGCTGAGGTGGTTGAATAGGTGGAATATCTGACTTGTCAGAATGTACCGTGTGGTAGTGATCTCAATGTCTATTCAAAGGAGTATTTACTGTAGTAACTTTTATTTTTCCTTTTCCTCTGTGATTGATCAGTTTTTCTGTAGAGCAGGTTTCCAAAAATGGGCTTAGCCACAGGATTTCTATAAATGGATAAGCATTTCTAGGAAATACTTTTAGAAGCACTGAGATGACAAAACTGGCACAAGGAACAAAGAGTATTCAATAATTTTGAATTTGACAGAGTATCAAGATGTTCAAGTAAATATCAAAGTGACAGGTCTCTGATTACTTGTTTTCCTACGCTTGTTGTTGCAGGTCGTAAGAAGTGATTGATTGAGCACATTGAGCACAAATGGACAAAGTTGTAGGATTTATAAATGTGACCATTCCAGGGCCCGTTTGTTCAAAAATAGCTAACAATGGGTATGGCTAGTGAAAAGAAGTTTCTGTAGATACAAATGCAGAAAGAGTATTGGGATTAACTTGTATAGGGAACGCATTATTTCTAAAGAGGCATTGAAAAGTGATTGGGTTTCTAAAGAGGTATTGAAAGAAGGACTGACTTGCAAACTTGTAAATCATTCAAGCTTCACCTTCTTTGTACCCTTTGACTCCACTACCCCAATGAATAAGCCTGAGCAATAAATGATGAATTGTCATTTATTCTTGGGCTTCTCTTCCAGAAATGCTTTTAGATCATTAGGGATTCCTTGAAAGACTTCTCATGATGAGAATCTTGCATTCTGGGTTTTCTTACATTGTCGCCACGCTTTGTGTGTTATTAGCTCGGCTTTAGTGTTTTTTTGTCTCGACTATAGCATTCTTGTTGCGAACTAACTCAGTTGATACATACTTGAATGGGTTAGGAGAAACATAACCCACATATAAATATTTATTTTTACTATTAATCATATTACTCTTTCTTGTTGTTCAGGTAAAAGATGTGGAGGATCAGTTACAATGGATAAGTGAAATATCTTGTTTCTTCTAGTCTAGGTATCAAATAGTTTATCTTGTAATGATGAGGTTTTGTCTTGTTCGACCTGAAGATTGTTGAAACCCTTGGCTTACAAAAGGGTATTATGGGGCCTTTTAAAGGATTCAAATTTTTTAAGGAATGAGGCAACATGTCATTGTTAGTAATAACTGAGAGGGGGGGAGTGAATCAGTGGCCTCAAAAATTAATCCTTAAATCAACCCTTCAAACTTAGTTCCACAAACATATACCTCTAGTTATCATCAGTCCTATAAGATGCATGCCTTGTAATACTTATATCAAATTACTACTTGTCAAAATGCTTTGTAAAACCTTCTTCTATATGTTTACCGATAAGCAATCTTTCTATTTACCAAAACACAGTAAATAACTAGTGTATACTGATCAATCAAGATTTACATACGTGAAATGCAAAAGAATAAAGTAATCACTCATAGACACATTAACACATGGATTTTTAACGTGGAAACCCTATTAAGGGACCGGTACCCCAAATTTTCACTCTTCTAAAGTGAGCTCGATTAAGAGCCAACCCTGTTAAAGGTTACAAACACACTATTAGGTGTGATCTTGTTAGAGGATTTAAATAGATAGTTTGTCACTTTGTATCTGGCATCTAATGCTACCATCCTTCATCAAACACTCACTTGGATTGTCAATAGGTATCGGGCATATCCAATGCTACTTTGCATGATCAAAATTTTTGATACTCCTTGGGATGTATCTCAATTACAAAAGACTTTTATTTCCTGCTCGCTTAAGAGACTTGATGTTTCAATGGTTAAACTGAAAAATTAAATTGATCTATTCACATATACAACTTGAATTTCAGATTTTTAGATCTACTGTAAGTGCATTACCTTTTTGATCAATGTTATCAATTCAATACCTTTGCTCCATATTGTTCTACTCTATAATGTTATATCTCTATTCGTCGGTGTCTCCAGAATTTAGCTCTTTCCTTAGCTTCATTGATCAGGTCTGAATGAAGACTTTCTTCTCCTTCAGAATCTCTTCAGCATCTATTCTCTTGTCACTCCCCCTTTTTTCATAATGAATAATCTTTTCTCTTATATAGACATGATTTCACCATTTCTTGGCTTTCTTGATCTTGGCATGATCCACAATTCTTGCCAATTAGATTTAAAGCAAAACTTAGGTTTTATCTCAGTGAGATCTTCTTGCCAACTGGACAAAGCAACTTTAAATCCTTTACTTATCTCTGGCTTTATCTTGTCAATTAAAACAATGATAAGTATTAGTTAAGTCTATTTTTATCTCTTGACAGCTAAGCATTTTGTCATTTCTGAACTCTTTGTTCTATCGGTCAATACTTCAGTTAGTCGTAGGTGATAGCTGACTATTCCATCGGTGTGACTTTAGTTGTCTTCAGGATCTCTGTCCATCAGGCAATGCTATAATTCTACCCACCAGGTTACACTATGCTTTGCTCATTGGGCAACGCTATGACTTTGCTCATCGGTAATACTATGAATTTTCTCATCAGGTAACACTATGACTTTTCTCTCTTACTCTGTCCGTCTGTGTATATAGTCACTTTGTGAATACTTGACTCATATGCATTACTGATAGCATAGTATTTGATTCATCGGTTCTTTGAAGTATTCAGCAGTATGTCCATGACCATATAGATTAAATTAAGTTGACATCAATGACAATACAATACATTAACTGATTTAATGTCTTGCATGAACTTTCTTATGTCTATGTGATCATCAACTTAACATCTTCAAACATTCAATCAGTTATAGTTCATCAATCTCTCCCTTTGGCATTGATGGAAACACACTATCTATCACACTATATTATTGCTAATACAATATGGAATATAACAGTTGAAGTTCATCAAACTACCAATCTTATGTACTATAACCAATACAAATATCTAGTCCTCGGTAAGCTTATATAGCTTAGATTTGATTCTTGCAACTCTCTCTCGGTCTTCAATCCCTTTACTGGATAGATGTAGAATATTTCTTCTTCTGATGTGATGTGTTCTTTTCCTATGTCAATCTCCCTCCCTTTCACTATTCTCTTTTCTTTTGATGTCTATTGTCAGCAATTTTCTCCCTTTGTATGTACTCTCCCTTTATGGTTACATCTCTCCCTTTGGATAATGTGATGGATATAATCTCTCCTTGAGGGATATAATCTCTCCCTGAGGTGATAATCGATATAATCTCTCCCTTTGACAGCAATGCCAAGCAAATATTTTGATAGTAATGCCAAACAAATATTTTGACAGTAATGCCAAACAAATCCTTTCTATCCATAATATACTCCTTGAATTTCCCAATCCATCAGTAATACAACAACTCTGGTACTCGGAGTAGATAAATACCTTGTATTGAATAGATGTATCTTTGAAGTCCATCTCTCTGCTGGCATCAACATGAATGATATTCTGATGATATTTAGGCTGATGCAGCCTTCTAGTTATTTTACTAACCTGCAGACAACAGTCTGACGCCTAGTCTCTTTCTCAAGTACTCAAATGTATCCTTGGGTAGTGGCTTGGTGAAGATATCGGCTAATTGTTCCTTTTATTGCACATACTCAAGTATCATCTCCTTTGCTTGAACTTTTTCTCTTAAATAATGATATTCGATAGCAATATACTTTTTATTAGCATGCATGATTGGATTCTTGGAAATTTTTATTGCACTGGTATTGTCACAATTGAAATTAAAATGGAAGTAAATTAAAATATTAGTGATTATTTTTTGAAATTTTACAAATTGAAGAGTACATAGTTGATACTACTCAAATAAGTTCAAACAACAATTTAGCTTTTGTTCCTTTGAATGACATGTTGACTGACTATTAAGTATTTGTTACTAGTTTGGACACAAGGGAAAGTTAACCTTATTTTAAAAACTTAGCGAGCATCCTTGTACAAGAAGTAGAATGGAGGAACCATTTGGATAGTATAATTTATGCTATACAATCAACATTGATGGCCAAGAATAAAAAGTCATCAAAACAAGTGAAATGCTAAAAAAAGGAGGTAAATTTGAAAATAAATGATAAATTTAGACACTTTCCTTTAGATTAAGAAAAGAAAAGAGTCAAAAAATAAGAAATATTAAAGTAACATTGTGAATGGTGAGAATGATATGAGTGAAGACCTCTCTAACCTAAAGTTGAATATTTTTTATTATTCATTTTCTATTGAAATAAATGATTAAATGTTTAGCCTATATATTCAAGGGAGTCTATTCATATATAGTCTGAGGAAGGCTTGTTTAAAATTCTTTATGAGGCAAATGATGGTAGTAAAATTTATTTAGAAGGTGATAGATTTTATGCCCTAAAATTGTATGGTGATATAAGTGTACTACTACCCAATGGAATTTTTACAAAATAAAAATATAATATATGCCCTACAAATTAAGAATAATTTAATATCAGTTTCAACAATTATTGTTCAAAGAAAAAAAGTTGAATTATTGAAAAAAAATAAAGTGAAGGATGATATGAAAGATTAATATAAACTTAATGCTAAAGGAATTAGAATTTGTAGATTGTACAAATTTAATTTAGTTGTTGAGTATCAACAAGCAATGATTTCTACATGTATACCATCTTATGAACTTTAGCATATAAGAATGGTCACTTGAATCTTAGAATTATTATTTCTCTACAAGGGAAATCTATATGACATAAGAGCTTCTAGCAAAATTATGAATGAACATGTTAGTTATAATGATTTTTCATTTGATAAATAACGAAGGGCCTTGTTTTTAATAAGGAAAGATAAAAGGAAATCAAATATTCTTGAATCAATACATACCAATGTGTGTGATGATATGGAAATCGGGTCACTCAACTAGTTAATTAATTTCTTATATTTTTTGATGATGAAACTATACATACTTTTTTTTGTTTGTTAAAATATGATAGTGTATTTTATAATCCTTCAAAGAATTTAGAACCATGGCAGAAAAACAAAAAAAACTCGTAATTCTAAGATTCTTAGATTTGATAAAGGGCAAATACAGTTCAAATAAATATTGAAGTACTATAAATAAAATGGCACTATCAAATAATACATACTTCATCATAGTTAAGAACAAAATTGTGCAATTGAAAGAAAAAATAGAACAATTGTTGAGAATATTAGGAGTGTGCTAGAAGGAAGAAAAAAAACCTTCCTAATTGTTTGTAGGTTAAAAAAATCAGTACACATATAATTTCTAAAATAGGAGACCAACCAAAAAGATAAAAAATAAGATTCCTTACAATGCTTTGATGAATATCTATTATGCCTCACAATGAGAATCGCACCTTCCTTGGAGATATGGGTAACTCCACCTCCCCAAAATCCCCATCCATTTAATATGTTATATTCTTTTCTTTTGATTTGGTATGTCTTGATGTACTTTTTTGGTGTGTTTTCGTTTTACTTCCTTTCTTTCTTTCAATTCCTCTCTTTTGGGCTTTGGGATTTGGGGATGTTTCATCTTATAAATATGCAATGCAATTTAGAGAGGGGAAGTGAATCAGTTGTCCAAAAACTTTTAAACATCCTTAATAAAAATTTAATTATTTCCACCAAACATAATTGAAACCTTAGTTACAAAAATATGAAAACACGAAACCACAACAATCACCAAACACATGAAACATCGGATTTATATAGAAAATCCTATGAGGGAAAAAACAATAGAGATGATTATTCTCAAATATATAAACACTTATTAGGGTGATACCAATTAAGGTGGTTTTTACAAAGAAAAACTCACTTCCAAAAGATCACTTTTAAAAGTATCACAACCCGAAGAAATAAGGCTTAATACTAGAGGGCTCATTGCCTAGAAGAAAGATTGCTTACTACCCAAATGAAAATGGATAAAAGAAAATAGATTGACCTCTAATGCACAGAAACCACCCAACTGACTGATCTATAGATAACTTTGGCTCATTTCTTCCTATAACTAACGCATGAGTATCCATCCTAACCACAAACATTATTCACAACATCTCAAAAATGGAGCGAGATAGATCCTCTTTTCATATCTACACAATTACATAGAACTCACACAAGTATAAATGAATGCCATACACGCAGACTATATCACACTAATTTAACCTATATTTATACCAATCTTTATTTGTGAAGTCTCCCACTATTAGCAAGACAAGTAGCCCAATAATATTTGAATTAGGTTGGGACTAAACATTTCTACATTGGGGAGAAATGAGTAGTGGACCACAACACATCATGGATTAGACCAAAAATATTACTGTACACACTATAGCTTATCATACATACATGGAGATAAATAATTGAAGTGTAAATACTTGAGGTCAACCAAACCTAAAGTAGAAACTCCACTGAACAGTGAAATTAAGTATCCTAAGCCAAAAATCATGTTCCATCTCAAATGAATCAAGATAAGGAAATTTAGAACTCATTTCCAAAAGTGTTGCATCAGAAACTCTCATGCAATGAAATGTGAAGCATGCATTTTACATAGTGACCACTTCCAATCCCAACTATAGATAGATAAATGCCAATTCCACTATACCTCATTCTATACCCTAAAATATTAAAATACACATTTTCAAATAGTTTTCATTATCTTACCAAAAAATTACCAACATATTCTGAACATATAGAGTATATCAGGAGTAATATACTCAACATTGATAACATAGAGAGTGGTCACTAATGGAACAACAAAAAGTTGAAATCAATGAAAAGAAAACCAACTTAATCATACCAAATCCTCAATTACTCAAACAACTCATTATGCTCAATTCGGAAATAATCTCTCCATTTTTTATTGATGGAAACACACCAACTAGAAAAAGCAAAAAAAATTATACCAAAAAATCTCCTCCTTTGACATCAATGGAAAAGGCCAAATATGCAAAGAAAATTCACTGATTCTTCTTAGTTCTACTTGAGATATAAAAACTATCTCATAATAGTACATAGCTCCCCCTAAGAGGTAGCTAACATCATTAGTCCAAACTGAAAATATGCATACAAGTGACTGATCTAATGCACATCTAAATGCATTTAGTTCTAATAAGCAGGGAGAATCACCCCCAATTTGTCTCTATGATACTCAAAGGTATCCTTAGTCAGTGCCTTGGTAAATATATTAGTAATATGTTCCTTTCTAGGTATATAGTGAAGCTTCAACACATTCTCTAAAACCTTTTCTCTCAAAAATTTATACCAGATTGAAATGTGTTTTTCCCTTGAGTACAATACTAGATTCTTTAAAAAATTTATGCACTAGTATTATAACATAAAATATAAATAGGTTCATAAAAATTTATTCCAATGTACTTCAAAGTTTTTTTCATCCACAATATATGAGACACAAAATCATGTTTCGTACTTGACCAAGGTATAAACCTAGGTCTAAGAAAAATGTGCCTCTACTTTAACTCTTTCTTTCATCAATATATACAACCCAATCAACATATGTATAAGCCATCAAGGTAAAGTCTGATTTTATTTGGTACCACAGTCCAAAATCGTCAAATCCTTTCAAGTATCTAAACATTATTTTCATAGCTGCAACATGAGATTCTATTTAATCTTGTTGAAACATAGCTACAAGACAAACAACATGCATGATATTCGATTTGGTACCTATTGAATATAACAATCCACCAATTGTTGATTTGTGTTTACTTTCATAAGCCTAAGGAGATTCATCATCCTTACTCAACTTATAGCCAATAACCATAGGTGTGCATATTGATTTAGCATTTTCCATCTCAAACTTTTTCAAAATTTTCTCCACATATTTTAATTGCTAAATGAAGGTACCTTCACTTTTTGGATTAACTTGTAAGCCCAAAAACAATTTCATTTCCCCGATCATAGAAATTTCAAACTCATTTGCATTTTATCAGCAAATTTTTTTACACATGCCTCATGAAGAGGCTACATGAAGAGCGGTGGGGGTGAATCAGTTATAATAAAATAAATTTCAAGTAACCTTATTAAATCTTTGCAAAAAGATTAAAGGAAATTGAAACTTAAAAGATATATGAAGATGAAAGGACAAAACACCACACACCATGAACACCAAAATGTATGTGGAAACCCAAGATACAAAAACCATGGAGAAGAAAATTATCATGAATAGAAACACCAGTTAAGGTGATTTTTACAAAGGCTCACTACTAGTTTTATTAGTGAGGTAAGGCTCACTTTTGGTTGGCCTAAGTGTGCTAAATAAATATTTCTTACTATCTATACAAAAAAGGATCACTTCCATAATAATAGTAATAAAAAATAATCCACAACTAAAGTCACTATCATCACCAATCAACAACACAAGAATGAAATACGGTCTGCTATCATTTGCACAAATTTATATACTCATCAATACATCAATATTTCTTTATCATATTTTCATTCAATATAAATATTCATTGACTCTACAATCGAATAGAATCATCACTTTCTTATACCATTCCATACCATCATCAAACATATAAGCCATCCTAACACAATTTGAAATAGGTCACCACAAAACATTCTCACAATGGTAAGGAATGAAATGTGGCCCACACATAACCTCCTCACTTAATAAATCACGCTACACAATCCTCATCATTTAATATAACATGGTACACAATCCTTGATAATCAACACCAAGAAAGATAATTTATATATTACAATGAAAACAAATTTTTTGAAGCATAATAACCACTTTCTAGATAGGTCAAGAACCATAGGACTGGACCATATTATGTTTCAAGATGAGTGGGACCAGGATGAATATGGTGAAAGCTAGATCTACTTAGCACATCATCGAGAGCACGCTACACGTGATCACCAAAACATCAAAACCACATCCAAACATAAGATATGTTAAAAATCAATGACAACTATGAATGAAAACAATGATCATATCATCAAAATTACATGCCAACAATATCCCCTTTGTCATCGATGGAAACACTCATCAATAATAAAGAAAAAATCTCTATATCAAATAATGTCATCATCAAAATCCATTTTATTCTTCCCCTTTGACAACAATGAAAAATGTAAAAATGCCCCCTATGAAATACACTCTACTCCCCCTAAGTGTACTTTTCCAAGCATTGTTCAAAATAAGAGTAAACATAAAGTATCCTAGACCATCGTACGCATTGGTGTATGTATTGAACTATAGGAAGTGGTAGAACACCCAACATCTACTTGAGATAATCAAATATATTCTTGCACACTATTGTTTTTTAAAATATCTATAACATGTTCCTTTATAGGTTCATATTCAAGTCTAACCTGATTGTCCAAAAACTTAGCTCTTAAGAAATAATATCTGATGGATATATGTTTTATTTTAGAATGTTGCACCAAATTCTTGGAAATATTTGTAGCACTGGTATTATCACACATAATTCAGATTGGTTCATCAAATGATATGCCAATATCCTTCAAGTTTTGTTTCATCCATAGTAAATAAGTGAAACATGAGGATTCTACAATGTATTTAGCTTCAAAAGTAGATAATGATATAAAATCCTTCTTCTTAATTGATCTCGAAACCAACTAGGAGACAAGGAAATATGTTCCACCACTAGTACTTTGTTAGTTATCAACAGATCCATCCCCATACTTGTAGTAGTGTAAGATTTCAAATTGAAATATGATTCTTTTGGACATCATAATCCAACATCTTATATACCCTTAAAATATCTAAATATTCTTTTTACTTCCATAGCATGTGATTCTTTGAGTTCTTACTGAAATGTTGCAGCTAGAAAAACAACATACAAAATATATAGTCTAGTAGAAGAGAATGTCTTACCATATTTCCTTTTGTAAAGTAATATGTTAATTGTATATACTTCTATATGTATTGCTTCTCTCTAGTACACCGCCAGTAAACTTGTTTCCTAAATCATTTTCCTTATTTCTTCTTCAATTGTTTAATTCATTCCAAAAGACTCAGACCAAAACCTGTAAATACATTGCATCAAAATCATCATGTATACATCATGCATCATGTACCTCTCATATGCTACATATACATAAGCTCAAAAAGTTGCCTATAACAAGGTTCTATCTAGGCCCTCTCTCAAGTTGCTCTAGTCACCTCCTCTACCGATCTTAGTGCATGTGCCCCAATGTCCACATCATTTCCTCCATTACCCCTTGAATCCCCAAATCCCTCTAAAGGTGTGCGATTCTATCTCTCCTCATTTTTCCATATCATCCTTTCCAAAAGAGCCCTTGATGGATTCTCATCCTACCTCCTTTCACCTATAGCTTTGCTCTCTACCCTGGGAGTAACTTCCCTGTCCTCCTCCTCTTACGTTGATGACCATATAAGAGTGTCGGTCTTGTCCCCTAATCCTATTGTCCTCCCCTTCCTCACCACTCCCATACTAAGTTTAGTGGGTATCTATGGTGTATCCATAACCTATCTTGACTTGCACTAGGATCTGCTACTCCTCTCTATGTGCCAATTGCTCCTAGTAGATCACCCATTGTTATGTGATGATATGCCACTCCTTCTAGAACTAACACTCTCACTCAAACACCCAATCCTGCTAGGTCTCATTGAGGTTACTTATGTTTTTCTCTAGTCAGCAGGAACTAAAATCTCATAAGCTTCTCTATACCAACATGCCTCACCCTTCATCTCCTTTATCCACTCTACCTACTCTACAATCAAGCTCACCATCCTCTCACTCGCTCCTCATCATGTAAATACAGAGCCTAGTCAAACCTCATCCCTCTACCTCCTCATCTCCTCCAAATATCTCCTCATATTTTGTATGTCTAGTGATCCCTTTGTTAGAATAGTCCTAAAGGATAACTAAGAGGGGGGGGGGTGAATCAGTTATTATCCAATTTAATTCTTTTCCTTATTAACTTCAGAATACAAAAAAGTAAATACACATTCAGATAACACAATAGACAACACTTCAATTTTGGTTATAGGTAAACCAAATGGTAAAAACTCCGATGGGAATTAGCACCCACAATGAACTATACTTGTTTATAGTAATCCTTGTTAGAAAATATTTCAACCCTGTTAGGAGTTGTACTTTACAATGCAATAAGTATAGTGACCTGGTTAAGGGTCTGACCTTGTTAGGAGTCTTTTAAAAATAACCCTATTAGGGGTGAGGACTCATTGTCCAAAACCTCACTGCTTCAATGGTGAAGGCTACAACCTTCTGTAGAATAGATATAAACTTTATCTGATGATGAACTGTAGAGTAGACCTACTATCTTGATCAGTTCCAATGTATTTTAATCTTCAACTGCTTCTTCACATAGACCCTTGATGAATGAAACATAATAGATATTATGTTCTGTACATTTTCTATCTCCTTTCGTATCATTCACACTTAGCGTATCACAAATGACTTGCTATAAGTATCTTCCTCAAAGTGGAAGGTCATGTCGGCTCTTAGAAACACTTCAACAAAATCATTTTCGGCTTAACTAAGAACCCAAACAATATTAAGTATGCGCAACACAAACTAAATAGACGTGACACTTCACTAAGTTGGCTTCACCAAATCATCTCAATTATCACAATCCTGATGTTACATGATAGGCACGTTTAACCAAACATAGTTAACTCATAACTAATCATGAATATACACACTCATATCGTGAAGATAGGAACAACTCAAGAAACACGTTAGATATGTCGGCTCTATGTAGATACTCTTCCAAAACTGTAACTATCAATAACAAAATTACAGAGCTTGAATAAAATATCATATCTGAGTCTGCGTCTATGAACATAGCATACTAGACATGTCTACAACCTAAATATATTCACGCAAGGCTTGATATCATCATACTGATAAGTACATATAGAATTACTACTGTATACTATATGTTGTCATCAATGATAAACATACAATCAATCACTACATAGAAACAAATCTCCAAAAATCTCCCCCTTTGACATTAATGGCAACATATGATATTAAAAAAATGTTCAGCAGATAGTGTCTTCTTTCTTTTACAATCTTCTCAATATCCTCATCAAGGATTCCTCTACACTGCTTCAGTTCTTTTGACAATTTTTATACTCCCCCAGAGTATATGCTCCCCCTTAGTACATACTCCCCCTTTGACATCAATGGCAAAGGATGCCATAAACCACTAGGCACAGGTACTACTCTAGAAGTAGAGTATTCAACCATTGATCAGTCACTAAGGACTGATGTTCTTCCTGCTTTATCTAATCAGACTCAGGAGAGGGAATTTCTCCCAAATTATCCCTAAGATACTCAAAATTATCTTTTTCTAAAGGTTTTGTGAAAATATCTGCCAACTATTCTTTGGTGCTCACATAGTCCAATTTCACTTCTTTGTCTGCAACCTTTTCTCTTAGAAAATGGTACTTGATCTCTATGTGTTTTTTCTTTGCGAGCATCATAGGGTTCTTAGACATGTTAATAGTGATAGTGTTATCACAGTGAATAACAATGGGATAATCAACCTGAATACCAAAGTCTTTAACCATCTTCTTGATACAAACCATAGCTAAACAATTCAGTGCCGCTGCAACATATTTAGCTTCTGCTGTTGACTGAGAAATACAGTTCTTCTTCTTGCTTATCCAAGAAACCAACCTATCTCCAAGAAATACTTCTCCTCTTGAAGTACTCTTCCTATCATCAATACAACCTACCCAATCTGCATCTATATACACATGAAGTTGTACATTCTTTGATTTAGGATACCATAAACCATAGTCTATAGTTCCCTTTAGATATCTGAATATCCTTTTGATTTCCATTAGGTGATTCATCTTGGGTTTAGCTACAAATCTTCCAACAATGCCAACTGCATTAGATATGTCAGGTCTAGATTGAGTTAGATAAATGATTTTTCCAATCATAGATCTGTACAATGTCTTATCAACTGCTATGGAATCATCATCTTTTGAAAGCTTGCTTCCTGTTATCATAGGGGTGCATACTGACTGGCAGTCTTCCATCTTGAAGGCCTTCAATATTTCCTTCACATATTTTGACTGATTAATGAATATACCTTTATCTGTCTATTTTACATTTAGTCCCAAACAGTATTTTACAGGACCAATCATGCTCATTTCAAATTCATTCTGCATTTCTTTTGCAAATGTTGCACTAAGCTTGTCATTACCTCCGAAGATAATGTCATCAAGGAATATGGAAACTAGTAGTAATCCATCAGGTGTCTCTCTTGTGAATAAGTTACAATCTGCTACACCTTTCTTGAATCCAATCTTGGTAAGATAACCATCAAGTCTCTCATACCAAGCTCTTGGGGCCTGTTTAAGACCATAGAGTGCTTTCTTCAATCTGCATACCATGTCTGGTTTATCTGAAAGATTAAATCCTTTAGGATGTTCAATGTAGACTTCTTCCTTAAAGTCACCATTCAAAAAGGCTGACCTTACATCCATTTGATAAACTTTAAAGTCTTTGAAAGTTGCATAGGCCAAAAACAATTTAATGGCTTCCAGTCTTCTCGCAGGGCCAAATGTATCAGTGTAGTCTATTCCTTCTCTCTACATATATCCTTTACAAACCAATCTTTCTTTGTTTCTTACTACTGTACCTTCTTCATTCTTCTTATTTTTGAAGATCCCCTTTGTTCCAATCACATTTTTGTCATTGGGTCTAGGAACCAATTCCCATGTCTCATTCTTAACTATCTAATCTAATTATTCTTTCATTGCATTCTTCCAATCAGAATCATTACAAGAATCTTCAACAGTTAAAGGTTCAATCTTTGAAAGTAAACATACCTCTTCATCCATTGTTAGACCTTTTGTTTTTGATCTGGTAAAAAATCTACTACTTTCATCTCCAATAATGTCATCCTTTGAATGGTATCTAGATGTGAATTTAGGAACCTTAGGTGTTACTTCTTCTTTTGTAATCTATGATTCTCCTCTGCTTGATTCAGGGTCATTACATGAGACATCAATGCAATCAAACATTTCTTCAATATTAGTATCTTTACTGCTAGGCCTGGGTTCATCTTCAATCATAGGTGCATATTCATAGTACCTTTCTTGCACCATGAAATTTTCATCAATCTTTACATGAGTACTTTCAATTATCTTCTTTAGTCTTAAGTTGAAACATATGTATGCTTTGCTTTTAGTAGAGTAACCAAGGAAAATACCTTCATTGCTTCTAGCATCAAACTTACCAACACCATCATCTCTCTTGATGTAGCACTTGCTACCAAAGATTTTGAAATATTTCACTATAGGTATATTACCAAACCAAATTTCATAAGGTGTTTTTTCCATGCCTAGCCTTAGTTGTGTTCTATTGATAGTATAGACTATTGTATTGACTGCATCTCTCCAATATGTGTGCGCAACTTTTCCTTCAATCATCCTAGTGTGCACTATATCAAGTATAATCAAGTTCCTCCTTTCTGCAATCCCATTCTACTATGGGGTTCTAGGATCACTCAACTATCTTTTTTATTCCATGTTCTTCATAGTAGTCATAAAACTGATCATAGGTGAACTCTCCTCCTCTATCTGATCTCAGACATTTCACTTTTAATCCAGATTCATTCTCAACCTTAGCTTTGAATATTTTGAACTTCTCAAAGGCTTCTGACTTCTCTTTTAAGAACGCAACCCACATCATCCTTGAAAAATCATCAACAAACAAAATGAAATACCTTTCTCTATAGTATGATCTTGTTTTAATAGGACCATATAAATCTGTATGTAGTAGGTCCAATTTGTTTTCAGCTGAGTTCTGCTTGCTTCTGAAAGAACTCCTTGCATGCTTTCCCATAACGCATTCCCTGCATATTGTGTCTACTGGTCTTGCAATACTAGGAAGATCTCTAACTTCTTTGACATTGCTTATCTTTACTATGTTATCAAAATTGATGTGACAAAGTCTCTTGTGCCATAACCAACTATCATCCACTTTTGCAACAAAACAACTTACATCTGAATTGAGCTGAAAAACATTACCTTTTGGTTTTGATCTTGACACAATCATGTCTCCATCTTTGTTGCTAATGATGCATTTGTTGTCTTTGAATTCAAAATGATAACCTTTGTCAAGTAGTTGTCCAACACTTAGTAGATTGTGTTGTAGTCCATCAACATGCAAAACATCATTTGTATTAAATTCTTTCCATCTAGGGTGATGGATCCTCTGCCTATGATAGGTTTGGGAGTGTTATCTCCAAATCTAACCATACCACCTTTGTATTTTTCTAGATGAACAAATCTGTCTTTATCACCTGTCATGTGGTGAGAACAACTATTATCAATGATCCAATCAGTTCTGATGTCTGCTTTGGAAATTAGGGCTAACTACTGTGCTTCTTTGTCATCTTCAATGTCCATATCCTTAGGTAATTTTCCCTTATCTTTAAGGGCAACGAATCAAATTTCATCTTCTCTTGAATCTTCATAAGCTACACCTTCTTCAGCATGATAACAATCATTTATGTATTTAGGTTTATAATCAGGTCTGAATTTATTTACTCTTGTAGGACACTTGGATGCAAAGTGGCCAATCTTGTTGCATGAAAAGATTTGAATTGAAGTTATCCTTCATATTTTCCTTTTCCTTTCTTTTCTCTTTTAGCAATCATAGCAATGATATCTTCTAGTTCTTCATCAAATTCTTCTTTCTCATTATGGATAGAGATGTGTAATGATTTCTTACCATGGACTGAGGCTTTGAAATCTATTTCACCTTTTGGTTCATTCTTCAATCTTGATATCTCAAATGCAGAGATTTTACTGATCAAAGTCTCTCTTTTGAAATCTTGTGAAAATTGCATAGTTTCCTCTAGAATACTGATCTTGTTTTCATAGTCTGATGTTAGAGTAGTCAAAAACTTGTCCATTACATATTCCTCTGATATTTCTCCATCATTGTTTCTGATTCCAGAAATTGCTTCATTTATCCTCTGATTGTAGGCTCTCATGTTCTCTTCAGGTAACATATCAAGAATGTTGTATTTCTTTTTCCATGTCTTCCTACATGCATTCTTAGCTTGAATATCTCCTTCAAACATGTCTTCTAAATACTTCCATATAGTGTAAGCCTTGTCTAATTTCTTGATCTCAAAAAATTTACTGTCGGATAGGGCACTTATAAGGGCTTCTTTGGCAATTGCATTAGCTATGAATGGTTCCTTTTGTCTGCTACTAGCATAATCTTTTGCAAGGTCTTTAAGTGAGGGAATAAAAACTTCTTGTGTGGCTATCTCAAAGATTTCAAAACCAAGAAATTGTAGATGTGTTATCATTTTATTTTTCCAATCCAGATAATTCTCTCCATCAAACTTAGGAATCTCTTTTCTGAAGTATGCCATTTGATCTACCTTAAGCTATTAGGATTCTTCTCCAAGGCACTTGGCTCTGATACCAATTGTTAGAATAGTCCTAAAGTATCACTGAGCGGGGGGGGGGGGGGTGAATCAGTTATCAGCCAATTTAATTCTTTTCCTGATTAACTTCAGAATACAACAAAGCAAATACACATTCAGATAACACAATAGACAACACTTCAATTTTGGTTACGGGGAAACCAAATGGTAAAAACCCCAGTGGGAATTAGCACCCATAATGAACTATACTTTTTTATAGTAATCCATGTTAGAAGATATTCCAACCCTATTAGGAGTTTTACTTTACAATGGAATAAGTATAGTGACCTAGTTAAGGATCTGACCCTGTTAGGATTCTTTTCCAAATAACCCTGTTAGGGGTAAGGACTCAGTGTCCAAAAGCTCACTGCTTCAATGGTGAAGGCTATAGCCTTCTGTAGAATAAATATACACTATATCTGATGATGAACTATAGAGTCGACCTAATGTCTTGATCAGTTCCAATGAATTGTAAACTTCAACTGCTTCTTCACATAGACCCTTGATGAATGAACCACAACTGATATTCTGTTCTGTACATTTTCTATCTCCTTTCGTATCATTCACACTTAGCATAGCACAAATTAATTTTTATAAGTATCTTCCTCAAAGTGGAAGGTCATGTCGGCTCTTAGAAACACTTCAACAACATCTTTGTCAGCTTAACAAAGCATGCAAACAATATTAAGTCCACGCAACACAAACTGAACAGATGCGATGCTTCACTAGGTTGGCTTCACCAAATCATCTCAACTATCATGATCCTAATGTTACATGATAGGCGCATTTAACCAAACATAGTTAACTCATAACTAATCATGAATATACACATGTATATCCTGAAGGTAGGTGCAACTCAAGAAACACGTTAGATACGTCAGTTCTGTGCAGATACTCTTCCAGAACTGTAACTGCCAATAACATAATTACATAACTTGACTGAAACATCATATCTGATTCTACGTGTATGAACATAACATACTAGATATGTCTACAATCTGAATATATTTACGCAAGGCTTGATATCATCATACTGATAAGTACATATAGAATTACTACTGTATATTATATGTTGTCATCAATGACAAACATATAATCAATCACTGCATAGAAACAAATCTCCAACACCCCTCCATCAAGTGACCTTTATGTCACCCTGTGCAGCCTCTAAGGTGTCTCTCTATCCCATGGCCTTGTCCCTCTTCCCTTTCATCACCCTGAGCTCTCTGCTTAGCCTCATAACTGCACTCCTCAACTTCTCCCTCTCATCCTAAAGGATATACAACACCTCCCTCATCCTATCTCTCTTGAGTTTAAGTGAATCATATCCCATTTGTAAACTGAACAAACTTGCCCTCATAGCCTCAAACTGCTCCCCTTGCGAGGCTCCATCTACTGTTGTCCCTGCCACTGTCTGCATTCTCTCTCACTACTTTATCAATTCTTCAATCTTGTACTGAGTTCTCTGTAATTGTAAAGTAAGTGTATTCATCGTATTATGCTGATGTTTCACACCATCGCAATGTTATGCGGCCTGCTGAGTGTTGGTAAGCAGATTGTTCTTTTTCTTTAACTCTAGAATGCCCAAATATCTAAGAACAATTGAATACAATAGTTGGGAAATTATGGCTGAACAACTAATTTCCCTCTAAATTTAAAGGTACATCTCCCTTAAGTAAATGATCTTCAATGAATATTTATCTTTCTTATTCTAACAGGGGTATGTTCTTGACCCAAGAATAGAAGAGGTAAACCAAGCTAAACCTAGATAGGAAATAGCTCAGGTGGGATAAATTCAATTCTAATTTCAGCCAATTTCAAGATTTCATTAATCATATGACTTCTTAAAACTAGAAATGCAATGACAAGTAATTAAAATGCATATGCAAAACTTAAAGATCTAACAATGAATTGACGAAGGATCAATCTATTTCACAAGGACATCTCTCAGATTTAGAATAATGCCAGATTTTCCCCAAATTAATGGTATCAAATCATAATACAAAGTTCTGGTTCAACAACAAACTGTAAATCTAATTTCAAAGAAAAATTTGAATTTAATATATAGATAGATAGATAGATGCAATGGAATAGATAAAGCAATGGTATTCAGACATACAAATTTGACTTAGAAAAATGCTATCTTTCACACCAAAATTTAGCTGACCTTTGTATTAACTTTCAGTATAGTACATATAGAGTTTGAGTCTTGACCGTTACAAAAAAAAAACCAAAACGGTTTAACTTCTTTTAAGCATAAATGATAAACAAAGGTTTATCCGTTACAATATCATCAAAATTTGGCACAAAGGGGGAATCTATCTAAGCTTCAGTTTCATTCCCTTTGCCTAATTTATCCCTATAGGTAGTGATAGCTGTAATAACTCAGATGAGCTCTTTGTGCCTATTGACATGGACATTGGTATATCAGATGAGCCACCTGGAATGTTCCTTGGCCAAGATCTTGATTGCATTCACCTAATCTTTTAACTCTTCTCTGGCCTTGAAGATACATCCGCTCAACTGTTGGAGTTCTAGCACCTTGTCCAAATGAGAGGCATATGGTTCTATCAACTTATGCACGTAGTCAGAGAATGATTTCTACATGAGTGTCACTCTGACTAGTGCTTTTCCTTGACCACTTGTTTGGGATTCTGTGTAAAGGCCCTTATGAATTTTAAAGTCTTTACTCTGCTCCTCCTTGATCTTAACATCTATTTGTTGCAACCCTGTCTCAACCTGAATGATCATCTCAATTTTAAAATCTAGACTTTGAAGCCACTCAATTAGAGGTTCATCTCCTTTATACAGAATATTGGCTTTCAATGCCTCCTTGATCTTCATCTTTACTACCATATGAAGCGTCACTGTGCATTCTTGACACTTCGCTCTCTCAGATGTGAGAGTTTTCAAATTATTCTCAATATTTCTCCTTTCTATTTCCAGTCTTAAGAGAGCATTCACCAGTTTCTCAACAACTACCAATACTTCAGTTTCGAGTCTCTCAATCCATCCCTTGCCAATCTACGGAAAGTGCCTGTGCTCTTGCAATTTGGCTATTATGGCTTGATTCTTTATGGCATTGGGATCAAAAGTGGTCTGAGTACTAGGAATACTAGCAACTACAGTCACTAACTATCGAATAAAATTAGTCAGTTCAATGACTTCGGCCTTATGTTGTACCTTAGGGCCATTTTAAGTTCTTCCAGCTCTTCTTCAATTACTACATTAGTATATTTCCACCAATCCACTTTGGTATCATGTCGAGCTAAGCCCATGTCAAATGAGTGTAGCTCAAAATCTGAAGGGGTTAAATCTTCAAACCTGCCCTCCTTCATGGATTTCGCTACCTCCATAGTGAAGTGCCCAGTTTCTGGATCCCGGCCCAATGTGGACAGCGTCTTTACTTTCTTATCTTTTGTTGTAGCGGTGCTAGATTGAAAGGCTTGAGCTAAAGTATCATTGCTGGGAGCTCCTTCTTCTACCCTCTTTCTTTTACATTCCAAAGTGTTCTCTATCCATGACTCGGTGTTGGTGACCTTGGTGGAAGAGACCAACTCCTCTATAAATAGTTTCCTAATGACTGGAGGAGTAGACTTTGGTCTTGAAGAAAATGGATTTATGAAGGTAGAAGAAGAGGACACCAATCTAGTGGCTGAAGTAACATTTTTCTATTTCTCAGCCTCTTCATCTGATTCTATGGCTGAGGTGTTGGAGGTATCCTCACCCACTTCTACTATAATGGGGGACCCTCACCTTGGAGTATCTTGGGTTGAAGTGTCAACTTGTGTATCTATAGAAATAGCTTTAGCTGATTTCCCAGGTCCTGTACCTTTAGTGGGCTCTTCTGTTGACTTGGCCAGGTCTGGGAGTAGGCCTTCTCCATGTCTTCTTTGGTTGCATCTCTTTCTCAGGAGGTTCATCACCTCCACTAGTTGGCTGAGACGAATCTTTGGCCATGATCGGGAGTATTATTGAACAATTTTATGCAATGCTTGAAGCATCTCTTGCAAGGTTCCTTTCAGTAGGAGGTTTCCTTTCTAATCTCTTCCTTCTGCCTGCAGTCCATTCGACCCACTACTCTATTCTTTTGTAGATCCCACCCATCAAAGTATGCAAATCATTGATGGCTTGCTCTAGCATGGGCTCAGAGATTATGGGGAGGGGTTTGATATTCTCCAAATAAGTATCATCATACATGTGTTGGCTGTCATCTTCTAGCCCCTCAACCACAACGTTAACCTTGAACTTTTTGATTTGTTCAATAGTTAACCTGGCGTAAAATCTTTCTCTGCTCTCCAAGTCGTCTTTACAATTAGCCCAGTAGTCTTCAATATCATCAACATGATGAATTGAATGACTCATTTGCAGATGGTCTCGGGCATAATTTATAGGGCCGTAGAGTGGCCTCAGAACATCATATGTCTCCAACTAGAATCTTTTGGAGAAAGTCTTCAGAACATTCTTTGCTTCTTACTAGGATGCACAACTGTAAGCTCCAATGGCCATTGGGAACTCGTAGCCTTTCTTCTTAGCGTCGATGTAGATAAGGTTCACTTGGAGTTCATACCTCATCACCTTGATTAGCACAATCATATCATCCAGATATCTAGACAGCTTCAAAGGGAAGTATTAAAACCTGCAAAACAAATACATGAGAAGTATGCAAACTGAATGAAAAAGTACCTAAACTGGCTGATAATAGCCATGGCTTATGGAGAAAATCTCCTTTCTAGACAACCCTACAACTCCCTTCACAATCTCATGTGAATGTATCTTTAACACTTAAATAGTCAACATAACTGTTGTGTAACGGTAAACAGGGGAAGAATTCATAACTCTTAACATCCTTCAGAAATTCTTCTAATCTAGGAAGCCCTAGCCAAATTTTAATTGTGGCTAATATATACATTAAAAATGAAGACATGTAGAATTCATTTTGATGTTTAGCTCTATCTAGGGCATTGGCCAAATTTTCACTTACCATAAATGCCCAATCAATAAAATGGTGTTGAGAACAGATTACCTGTACCAAGAAGAAATGATGATCAACGAAATTGAGCACCTCACTCTCACCTCTGATCTTGTGAAGTAGCACCATGATGTCTATGATTTTTGGCTTCATGTTAGTGCCATATAGTGTTTTTGGCAGCTTCCCTTTGGCGCTTCTAGGCTCTTAAAACCATGCCTTCATTATCTCCTTCTTCCATACTGACTTCTTTTATATATATTCAGTCACTGCCTGACTATATGTCATTTCTGAATACTCACCTTGCTCCGAGATTCAAAGCAAGTTCTGAACCGATTCTCTATCAATAGAGAGTAGCACCGTGTCATCAGGAAAGAGGATTTTATTGGTGTTTGGGTTGTATCAAGCTATGCATTCTCAGATCAGCTTACGGGCTTGAACAGCTACGGGAAAGCCAGTGGCTTCAACTAATCTGCTCTCCTTCAACTTCTCAGTGATGGGATGCATCTGGTCCACTTTTAGCCCGTTCTAAAAGTTTTGCATATCAAAGAACTTCAGAGATGTATCTGAGATGTTGTGCCAGTCGGATGTGATTCTGTTCATCCCGTCGAAACCCATAAATCTGGTAGCAATCTTTGAAACTTAGAATTTGAGATTAAGTAATTTGGGGATATGTTTCTAGAATGTAAAAATCATGAAACAATTATTGCTAAGGCTTTCAAATAGAGAAATACATAAAATAGACGGTAGCCTCTGTTTACAATAGTTATCTAATTTTATAGCTTTTGAATTCCTACTATTTAATAGATGACTTCCCACACCACACAAATGAAAAGACTTAAGCATTAATGAAAAAGAATGACTTTACTTTTATGGGCCCTTAACGAACATCCTTTCACTTTAGTAAGCGTAATGGTAAATTTATCGATGCAGTGAAAATTCACTTTTTCGCTTCCCTTTTGGGTGGAGAAATACTTTTGAGGTGCTCCTGACTCTAAAATATGCTGAAGGAGAATTCTAGCATATCAAGATGCTAAAATGATATGCTTGAATTGTGTCAACATTCTTTACACCTTGAATCACCTATGAGATCCCTTTCCCAAGTTTTTCCATTTTAAGGATCTAGCAGAAAGCATACTTCGCAGGTCGAAACCCGCATGTTGGAGCAATGGAGAAGCCATTTTCCACTTTTCCACCAGTAAGCTTGTAGCTCAAATTCTTACCCGTTCAATCGATCCCCTTAGCTTGAAATTGATTTAATCAGAATGCTCAAGCTTCTTTATTCCCAAACTTCTCGTTTTCAACTTTCACTCACTCTTGAGACTTTCAATTCTGTTAATTGTGGAAAATGCCTTCTGGAGGTGATTTTCCGCCACAGAGAAGCTCAAAACCGATTTTCCGCCAAGGCTGGAAAATGAAGTGTTAAGGCTAGATACTTCAACTGCACATAATGCCAATGTTAGAATCCTTCAAAACATGACCTTTATCAAACTTGGGAACCTAACCTACCCAAATAAATATGATTTTAGACCCAAATTCCCACCGGCTCACAAAGGGGAGGTCAATTTGGGAAAATCCGATAAAGGTCTCCTAGCCTAAGGGGAAGCTAGACTTAGACTTAGGGCTCACATGAAGCTTTCAAGACTACTACTACACATTAAACATCCACTTTCATCCCAAAGGTATGTAGACCAAAAGTGGGATAACACTGAGCTAACCTAGTATCTGTCCTCTGCACACATATCAATCTCATTGGTGCTACTGATACCAACCTCACCATGGGCTCTGTCCCTCTACTCCTATCCAGTCAATTCCTAACTTTCCCTAAAATAGTTCTCCTCCTCATCTTAGGTTCCCCATCCCTCTCTTCCATCACCGATCACCTTCCTGAACTCTCTGACACTAACTACTCTACCTCCATCTCATTTATCTCCATTACTTGTGTGCCTGATGACACTTGAATCCCTATCTTTGCATCTGGTAACTCCTGATCGACAACCTCTCCCTCCTCCTCAACATCATTTCTTGCCACACCGTTGTCCTCCCCTCTCCCGGTTGCCCTTAGTGCTAGCCTCGGTGCTCTGGTTATCTGTGGTCGAGCTCGACGTCTAGATGCCTCCTTCCTCTGTACCAAAAGGACTACTATACCTGAAATCTCCACCCAAGATGGCATGCATCCCTCCCGCCATGCCTCATACCTTTTTGTGGTCCCAAGATCATCCAATCCACCTACCAAGTCCCACACCTCTATTTGTATACCTACCCATTCATGTTGAGCCTTTTTACTCCTCACTGTTGTCCCTATAAATTGTCCTCCCATGATAGTTGGGCAAACATGTGTAGTGGCCCTAGTATGTCGTGCCTCACCCCTAACTGTCACATGACCTATTTTGTCCCTTTTCACTCAATAACATGCTCTCTCCTTCCCTGTATGTATGAAAATGTCATCATATATGGTAGCTCATCTCCATCCACTAGCCATCCTGCAATGTCTCTGTACGACCTCCACATTGTCACATAGTCATCTAGGTCATCTAACATCATCCTCCAGTGGTCTACTGCTAACCCCATGTATCTCAGTGATACTCCCCATATATAAACTGTGGGTTGGTCCTCCTCTATGTCATCTCCCCCACCGGTTAGGTAATGATGATATTCTCCCATGCCCATGTCTGCAATAGCGTCACATACCCTGTGCTCCTCAGGTCATGGTAGTATATCAAGTGTAGCTCTTTGTAGAGCTCTTCTAGCATAAAGGTCCCCCATGCAACTTGCCTTTGTTGGAACACTACATCCACCACTAGCTCAGACCACCCAAGTTATATGGTGCAACCAACTCTATCCAGTATCAGAAAGCAGCCCACCAGCGCACATATGTAGATGATCAAGTATCTTTCTAGTCTCGGATAAGCTCTCGCCACTCCCAATTCGAATTTCTTGTTTTGCACGAGTTCATCATTACTCCTCAATGCCTAGAAAAATATTTGGATGATGTCCGATGGATCTTCCAAAAGGGCCTCAACGCGTTTCCCAACATATATGTATTTCTTAGTGAATCTGTCGATGACATCCCACGGATTCACTGACTAGAGCTCCCAGTGCTGCCTGATGAATCTGTCGGATGCCGTCCCATGGATTTGCCAGACAGTATCCCTTGCCACCTGGGGAATCCACATGACAATATCTGACAGATCTTCCAGATAGACCTCCCATTTCTGCCCAATTAATCCACTAGGTAGACCTCCCACCAAAACCTGATGAATCTGCCATATGACGTTTGATATGTGATAGATTCACTAGACAATATACCCCACCACCTGTCAAATCCTCTAGATAGTCCCTTCCTAGCTGGATGGATCTGTTGGCCTGCGTCTGAGAGAAGCGCAGCCAGGATCCTAAACCCTGGCCTGATGGAAGTTTTTCTAAGCAATGCACACCCAGCACGTAGGAAACATCGTTGGGCCCGTGCGGCCATGTTTCCTCTTCTCCAATAAGCCACAAAAACAAAAACCAAACTGGTGCAAGATAACCTAGGCTATTCCCTATTTTCAAATTTTTATGTGTCTTGTATTAGCCTTAGTCATGTCAATAGTGTTTATTTTAGGCCGTAGGAGGTCTTGCAAGTTTGTCCCTAGGTGTATTTTACTAGGATCAATCCAACCTAGTGGTTTTATGTTTCGAGTGTGTTTACTGGGTTTTTAGCCAAAATGGGAATTTGGGGTCTAATTGCCTAGAAGGCTTATTTTTGGGACTTATATGTCCTCTATGATTCTTTTACATCATTTTTTATAGGTTAGAGGTCATAGAATTAAGTTAGATGCAAAAATCAAAATGTTGTCAACATGTTGCATGACAACATTTGAAACTTTTGAAAGTTCCATGACAACATTTGCAGTATTGGATTCCTTTTTATGTGGGATGATGGGTAGTTGGTGTAACTGCCTATAATCATGGGAGAAGCATATTTAGACATGGAGGATCCCATTTCCCAAGGTGTGATGATGTAATGTGAGATTTTGAATTAGCAAGGAAGCTTTGTTTACTTGTTTTTATATACAGTCGACTACTTTTGTGGATCTGTCTTGGTAAGTCGATAGAATAGTTAGATCTAGTGTCACATTCGTATATAGTAGGGATATTTTTAAGAACTTTTAGTTTAGATTAAAACTTTATGTGATTTTATTAGATTAGGTTTGTAAATTGTTTTCTAAGTTACAGAGTTGCTGTTGTTGACAGGGCAGATTTGAGCAAAATGGCTCCCCCATATAATCCAACTATGCATTTCATCATGGTCTAGGTGAATATGGTAGGGGAGCCTCTATATAGTGTAGATACGAGTGTAGGAGTTCAAGGGAGCAAGGGATCTATTTTTAAAGGCAAGCCCTAGGTGAGTCTTATACCCCTGGTTAGGTGTTTTCCATAGATTTAATGATGTTTGATTGCAGTGGAATGATTAGGAGGATGGAACCAAGCATGGTTTCATAAGTATATAGGTCCTATAGATACTCCTAGAAATATTAGGCATTGTCCAATCCATTAATTACATTTCTAAGTAGAAATCATCAGACTGTACAAAATATCCCAATTAGCCATATTAGTCCTTAATTCTAGGAACCCACTGTACAGAGACCCTAGAACCCTAAGACCACAAAAATATTTAATTTCTTGGAAAAGGGTGTTAGAATATCCAAATTTTTTTGGGGGTTATTTGGGAAATTTGTGAAATAAGTGAGAAAAAATCACTAATTAGGGCTAATTGACCTAGTAGGCCTAAAAGACCAAATCTATTGATTGTCTTGAGATTGTTTGGGAAAGTATTGATGCCCTGACCATATGGGATCATATGGAGTTAAAAAATCTTCCCAAACATGGAATACACCCCTTGCAATAACTGTGATTGAAGAGAAGTTGAAAATGCACTTGCAATCTTCCAAGAAGGAGTAAGGGATTGAAGAGCATGTTGTTGATAGATTCCTAAAGCACAAAGGTTAACAATTCATAGAATGGTGTTGGAGAAGTCCTAGGATAGCTAAGAAAGGGATTGAAAAATACCACAAGAGAGGGTATGATCTTGTGAAGGCTAGGAACAATAAGTATCCTAGATAGGTTTGTGCAAGCACACCTTGAGAGTTGCTATTAGAGAAAATAAGATTTGGCTTGTGCTTAATGTTTCAACTAGGAGAATTTGTAGGAGAGTCTACAATGGTGACAAATGTAGAGCTTGAAAATAAAGTGGATGAGATAGAAGAAGAGAGCATATTTCTTAGAGAGAGAAAGGAACAATTGGAACACAAAGTGGACCAAGTGGAAGAAAGGACTGAGGAAGTCAAAGATAAAGTTTACTGAAAGAGTGATGAGATAGCCTTAGATGATGAAATCCCTGAAGATGACCTTGTCCTCCCTGAAGAATCCTTCTTCAAAGCATTAAAATCCTTGAGTGGAAATTCATTGGAAGGATTTCCTATCTTTAGTGGAAAGATGGAACTAGAGGTAGTCCTTGATTGGATTGGAGGACTTGAGAATCACTTTGAATGTGATGGCATAACTAAACCTCAAAAGGTAAAAGTGGAAAAAGCTAGACTTAGAGGGTTTGTACGCACTTGGTGGAAATTTACCCAAGATGAGAGGGAGAAAGAAAAAAAAGAAACCCATAGCCACTTGGAATGCTATGGTAACCAAAATCAGAGAAGCATATGTACCTGAAGACTATGAAATTCAGTTACATAAAAGGAGATAAAGTCTTAGAAAAAAAGACCTGGATGTTAACTCTTACACTGAAGAGTTTCAAAGGCTATGCATGAGATCAAGAATTGTAGAAGAGGAAAGTGTGAAGGTAGCTAGATACCTTAATGGTCTTAAATGGACTATCCAACATTAATTGAGTTTACGTATTCCTACCAGTATTCAGAGATGTCGCCAACTTGCAATAAAGGTGGAAGAGAAATTGAGAAAGAAACAAGACTCAAGAAATACCAGAGGCAGAGGTAGAGGAAGAGATAATAGAGGTCAAAGGAGTGGTTATGGTGGTAGAAGTTCAGAATCCAAGACTCAAGGGGAGACGAAGCTGAATGAACATTAGGAGGGAAGTTCAAGCAGAGGAAGCATCAATAGAGGAAGAGGCTCTAATACTAGTTGGAGAGGAAGAGGCAATAGCCAAGGAAGAGGTTCCTATTTTGAAACAATGAAATTCTATCACTACAACCAAATGGGACATCCTGCCTATAGGTGTCGAGATAAAGGATTTACTTCCAAAGGTAGTGACAAGAGAGTAAAATTTGTGAAAGAGGAGCCTAGTGGTGGAAATAAACACCCTAAAGTACCATTAGAATCAGAGAAAGGAGAAAATATGATGATAAGGATCTAAAACTGATCTAAGAACTAGTAAGAGAGGATCCAAGCCAAAGAAGAGCACTATTCAGAGTGAAGTGCAAAAAGATGGGTAAATTTTGTAAAGGCATAATAGACTCAGGGTCTACTTACAACATTGTGTTAGAGGAGGCAGCTAATAAACTGAAGATGAAGAGAATTCCACATAGTAACCCATACAAGGTTACTTGGTTAAACAAATCACAACATGTCCTTGTGAATGAGAAAGCATGGGTGGACTTCTCAATTGGAATATATAAAGATAAGGTATGGTGTGACATCCTACCCATGGAGGCATGTCACCTTTTACTTGGAAGGCCATGGCAATTTGAAGAGAAGCCATGCATGATGGAGCAAAGAATGCATATTCATTCAAGAAAGATGGAGTAATTTTTGAAATCCACTCACTATTGGAAGAAGGAGAAGTGAAGGCCTCAGTCCCTAATGTCCTATTGGTAAGTGAGGAGTTCCTAGAATCTCTAGAAGAAGGAGAGGGAGTAGTATATGCTTTGGTTTTAAAGCCAAAGGAAGAAGATGCATAAAAGATAGTCAAGAAGAAAAAGATTCTTAAAGAAGTAAAAGAGTTTCTTGAGGAGTACAAAGACATTGTCAGTGATGGAAAACCAGAAAGACTACCCCCTAAGAGAGATATTAGTCACCAAATAGAATTTATTCTAGGAGATATCCTTCGTAAAAAAGTTGCTTATAAGATGACCCCTCAACAAAATGAGGAAATTGCCAAACGAATCCAAGAGCTCCTAAACCAAGGCCTCGTTAGGAAAAGTATATGCCCGTGTGTCACACCCATTGTCCTATCACCCGAAAAGGTAGGAAATATGAGGCTATGTACTGATTCCAGAGCCATTAACCAAATCACCATTAGGTATAGGTTTCCTATTCCTAGGATAGAAGACCTAATGGACTGTTTAGGAGGAGCAAAGTACTTTACAAAGATTGACCTAAAGAGTGGCTATCATCAAATTAGGCTCAATGAGGGAGATGAATGGAAGAGTTCCTTCAAAACCACATAAGGTTTGTATGAATGGCTTGTGATGCCGTTTGGGATATCAAATTTCCCATCCATATTCATGAGGCTAATCAACGAAGTACTCGAGGACTACATTGGTAAGTTTTTTCTAGTGTATTTGGATGATATCATAATCTTTAGTAGGACTAAAGAAGAACACTTAAGGCATCTGCAAATTGTGTTTAAGAGACTACATGAAGAAAAGCTAATGATCAATTTGGATAAGTGTGAATTCCTAAAGCAGGATCTAGTATATCTTGGTTTTGTGTTGTCTCATGGAAACCTTAAGATGGATCCAAGAAAGGTGGAAGTCATCATCAACTGGCCTACCCCCAAAACTATAATAAAGGTGAGAAGATTTCATGGTTTAGCTCAATATTACAGGAAGTTCATTAAGCAGTTTAGTGCTATTTATGCTCATATGATAGACACCATAATGGGTGGGATGGAAACTAAGTTTGTATGGAATAAGAAAGATAAAAAAGGATTTGATTTGTTGAAGAAGAAGATTTCCACTCAACCCATCTTAACATTACCAAGTTTTGAGAAACTTTTCAGAGTTGAGTGTGATGGTAACATTGTTTCTATTGGGGTAGTTTTAAGCCAAGAAGGGAGACCAGTGGCTTTTTACACTGAGAAGCTTAGTGATGCAAAGATGAATTATTCTTCCTATGACTTATAGATGTATGCTATAGTCCAAGAACTAAGGAAATGGAGCTACTATCTTCTTCCAAAGGAATTTTTTGTGTATTTAGACAACCAAGCACTTAGGTTTTTGAACTCCCAAGACAAGCTAAGTCACAAGCACATGAAATTGGTGGAGTACTTGTAGGTTACACCTTCAACATCAAGCATTAGAAATGATTTCAGAAAAAATTGGTTGATGCACTTAGTAGGAGACTTCTAATAGTGCAAGAAGTATAATTGCAGAGTATGGGCATTGAGAGTTTCAAGGACTTATATGTAGAGGATGAAGACTTTGCAGAGATATAAAAGGTATCTAAAGAGCATAAAAATCATTTCCATGGTGAATTTTATGAATATACAATGCAAAGTGATTTATTTTTTAAAGGGAGTCAGTTGTGTGTCCCTAGAGGTTCCATTAGGGAAAATCTTATCCAAGAGAAGTACAATGGGGCACTTAGTGGTCACTTTGGAGTCAATAAGACCCAAGAGTTAGTGCAGAGGTTCTATATTTGGCCTAGAATGTATTTGGGTATCAGAAAGTATGTGGAGTGTTGTGTAGTGTGTCAGAAATCCAAGGGCACATCTTCTAATGTAGGCCTTTATCAACCACTCCCCATTAGAAGTAGAGCTTGGGAACGCTTGAGCATGGATTTTGTTATGGGATTGCCAAAGACAAAACAAGGATTTGATAGTATATATGTCATAGTTGATAGATTCAGTAAGATGGCATATTTTTTCCCATGCAACATAGTTCATGATGCTTGTCATATTTCACACCTATTTTTCAAGGAAGTGGTGAGAATCCATGGGTTACCCTTAAGCATAGTCTCAGATAGAGACACAAAATTCATGAGTCACTTTTGGAAGACATTGTGGCAAAAAATTGGGAACAAATTTGTAATTTGGATCTACATATCACCCTCAGGCAGACGGTCAAACTGAGGTGGTGAATAGAAGCCTAGGGAACCTATTGAGGTGTCTCACTAAGGAGGATGCTCAAGCTCGGGACCAACTCTTAGGATAGACAGAGTATGCATATAATGATACTGTTAATAGAACTAATGGAAAGAGTCTCTTTGAAATTGTTTACATGGACTACACCCTAGAGGGATATTTGATCTCAGAGAACTAAAATATGGAGTGAAGCGAAGTGGTTATGGTGACTAATTTGCACACTCCATCAAAGAGGTGCATGAAATAGTAAGGAAAAATCTAATAGAGAATGTTGCAAAGATAAAGAAAAAGGTGGATGAAAGGAAGAAGGAAGTCCAATTCTGAGTAGGGGATCTTGTTATGGTCCATTTGAAAAAGGAAATACAACATAAGGGATTGCCAAACAAGTTGCAGATGAGGAGATTAGGGCCATGTACTATTGTGGCTAAATACGACAATAATGCATACAAGGTTGAGCTCCCTTAGGATATTGATTTGTCTCCAACCTTCAATGTTGCAGACCTGGTCCTCTATAAGGGGTTTACTCCAGTTAAAGACCAGATCCTTACTGAGGTTATACAAGAAATGAAAGACCTGAATTTGACCCCTACACCTCCTAAGAATTTAGAGAAGATACTTGATTACAGGGCATACAAGAAGACTAGACAAAAGACTTACTATGCAAAATTAATAAAATGGCATGAAAAAGGAGATAGAGAGGCCACTTCGAACAAGGAGACACAATTTAAGAATTTGGTAATTGATTCCAACTTGTTCAATCCAAGGATGGATTGAAAACTTTTATTTGGGGAGAATTGTGTAGGAGCACCTAGGCTAATCCCTATTTTCAAATTTTGATGTGGCTTGTACTGACCTTAGCCAAGTCAATAGTGTTTATTTTAGGCCTTAGGTGGTCTTGCAATTTTTTCAGTATGTGGATTTTACTAGGATCACTCCAACCTAGTGGTTTTATGTTTTGAATGTGTTTAGTGGTTTTTTAGCCAAAATGGGAATTTGGGGTCTAACAGCCTAGAAGGCTTAGAAAGGCTTAGTTTTTGGCCTAATATGTCCTCTATGACATTTTTACATCATTTATGATAGGTTAGACATCATAGAATTAAGTTAGATGCAAAAATCAAAAAGTTGTCAAAATGTTGCATGACAACATTTGCAGCTTTTGAAAGGTTCATCACAACATTTGCACTATTGGATACCTTTCGATGTGGGATGATGGGTAGTTCGTGTAACTAACTATAATCATGGGATAAGAATATTTATACATGAAGGATCCCATTTTTTGAGGTGTGATGATGTAATGTGAGATTTTGAATTAGCAAGGAAGCTCTGTTTACTAGTTTTTGTATACAATCGACTACTTTTGTGTATGTGTGTTGGTAGATTGATTGTAAAGTTATATCTAGTGTCATATTAATGTAGTAGGGATATTTTAAGCAATTTTTATTTAGATTACAATTTTTTTTTATTTCATTAGATTAGGTTTATAATTTTTTTTGTAAGTTACACATTGGATGTTGTTGGCAGGGCAGATTTGAGAAAAATGGCTCCCCCATAGAATCCAACCATACATTTCATCATGGTCTAAGAGAATATGGTAGGGGAAACTTTGTATAGTTTAGATATTAGTGTAGGAGTCGAGGAGAGAAATGTAGCTATTTTTAAAGGCAAGCCCTAGGCTCGTCCTATGCACCCAATTAGGTGTTTGCCATAGATTTAATGGTGTTTGATTACATGAGATTGATTGGCAGAATGGAACCGAGCATGGTTTCACCAGAATAGAGTTCCTACAGATACTGCCTACAAAGATTAGGCATTGGCCAATTGATTAAGATACATGTCTAAGTAGAAATCATCAGACTACACAAAAATAGCCCAATTAGTGCAATTATCCCTTAATTATAGGAACCCACTATACAAAGACCCTAGAACCCTAAGACCACCAAAATATTTAATGTCTTGGAAAAGGGTGTTGGAATATCCAAAATTTTTTTGGGTTATTTGGGAAAATTGTGAAAGAAGTGTGAAAAACTCACTCATTAGGGCTAATTGACATATTAGGCCTAAAAGACCAATTCTATTGATTGTCTTGAGATTATTTGGGAAATTATTGATGCCCTAACCAAATAGGATTATATGGAGTCAAAGAAGCTTCCCAAACATGGAATACACCCCCTACAACACATGTGATTAAAGAGAAGTTGAAAATGCCCTTGGAGTCTCCAAAGAATGAGTAAGGGATTGAAGAACACTTTGTTGATATATTCCCCAAGGTTAAGCACAAAGGCTACCAACTCATAGAGTTGTGTTGGAGAAGTCCTAGGATAGCTAAGAAAGGGCTTGAAAGATCCTAGAAGAGAGGGTAGGATCTTGTGAAGGCTAAGAACCATAAGTGTCCTAGATAGACTTATGCAAGCACACCTTGAGAGTTGCTATCACCAAAAAATTATTATAAAAAAAAATAAAAAAAAATAAATAAATAAATTAAAATAAATTAAAAAATAAATAAAAGGAAAAAAAATTGCAATAATATTAAAAAAAACCAAACATCCCCAACAAACCCACACAAATCTCTTCCACTCTCCCTCACTTATTTTAGCAAATCTACTATTCCAGAATTGGTAGATTTTTTGAAACCCCATTTTCAAATGTAAAATACATGCATTAAACCACATTCAAGTATAAGGTGCGGGATGCCTAGCTCGCAATTTGGTTGTCGTCTCCATCGTACCCATCCAATCACCTCTTGTTGATGCTCTGATTGCCTATACACTATCATTTTCTCTCATTTCCCTCTTTTCTCCTCTCCTCCAATTTCCCACTTGTGTGGGTCAAAATGAATTGCAAAAAGTTACATTGTCCTATTATAAGAGTTATTTTTAAGTCTCTTTTTTCCCATTGCCCTTGTTTTCACTGCCATTTCCTCATAGTCATTCATTTTTTGGTCCCGTTCGGGCGTAAAAATTATTTTTTTAGCCTCCTTTTGATTTCTCTCCACTTATGGCATGCTTACTCTCTTTTTTAGAGACCATCCAGGAAATTTTCTCTCCCATCCACCCTTTCGAGGGGGCATCACCTAAAGAGTTAAATTGATTTCTTTCATCTGGGCAATGTCGTCATTTCTTCACACAACTAGAATTTTAGTTTTCTCAAAACAACGTTATTTTGATGTCATTTTGAATAGGGCCAAAATGTAGACACGTAAATATGAAACTTAATTAATTCATTTAATTAATTACTCATCTTCTATAGACTTAGGTAAATTAATCTAATTAATCTAATATCCTTACCCTATTTAATCAAATAGACGTTATGTTTATTTAATTAAATAATTAATACCCATTCCTCTATACTTACCTTATTAATTAAATAATCTATATGTTTAATTAATTTCACCCTCTTATAAATTCTTCTAGATAAATTAATTAATATAATTTATCTAATGCCCAAATCTGTTTAATTAAATAATCCTATGTGTTTAATTAAATACACCCTTTCCTCTATATTTGAATTAAAAGGAAATTTAAAAATCCAATCCAAATCCCTCATCCACTTGCATATTACCACTCATCCCTCATTTTGTCTTAATTAGATAAATATCCTATTTTCTCTTATTAACCCTTATCCTCTCCTAATCCCTACCCAATTGCAAAATCCTAACCTATCTACTTGCCCCCTAATTAACTTGACTCATTAGCCTAATACCCCCCTAAACATGTGTACATTCCTATGTATGAGGAATATCGAAGCAAAGTCCAACTTTGCTTCCTTCATCTCAATCCTCAATAAATTTCCATGAAAGCCCCTATTAATGAGGTTGGACTTTGGGTTTCTTAGACATAATGCAATTTATGGCAAGTCTCTTTCCCCATCTCCCAACCACATAGAGGTTGAAATCAGGTCACCCTCATTAATTAATAGTAGCCCTAACCTCCTCAAATCCTTTATTTAATCCTATCATTTCCATTCAATTCAAGATCCCAATTTTATTATCCATCTTTGAATCAAATACTTGAAACCATTATCAAATATTTTATTTGTGCAAACCTATGCATTTTTTAGAGAAATTTATGCATGCTTGTGAAATCTCTTTGAAAAACTATTTATCGAGTTATTCCCCTGAGCTTGAGTAACGATGGAGCACTCTGATGATTTTATATTGTTGAATCCATGAGCATACATACAACTATAATATCTTGGACAAATTGGTTCAACAAAGAGCCTACAATAGGGTATTAGTTATTTTATGTCCTGTTTATTTAATTTATTTTTCTTGTCTAATCAAGATTGTTACACTGTATTTATGTTCTGAGTGTGTTTACTAGTTAACTGCATTCCTTTGCACACATTTCCTTTTAGATAGTTCCCTTACCACAAATAGTTTTAGAACATTTCTAAGAAAAAAAACCTAAACCTCCATCATATTTATCTAGATGTATAAAAACCTTTCTATCACAGATCATAAGATTTGAGAAACCAAAGTCAATGCTCTAGGATCTAGATTCTTTTGTCACATGTAGAGAATTATTTTATCTTCACTTATGACATTGTCTTCATCTTTTATTTCCACAAACAATACCTCATCATTTGAGTCATTTCCTTCCTAATCCTCCAATGAATGAGATGACATTGTAAAATAATTTTTATTTTCCTTATCTTTGTCATCCAATCTACCTTTCCTTTTATATCTTTTATGGATTTCATTCCTTTCATGAACATCAAGTTTCATCGACGTCAAGTTTTCTCCTATCTTTTCTAAAAGGACATTTAAATGTATATTTTTTCTACTCTTCCATAATTGAAATATTTGAAGGGTAACTTACCTATGTTTTTACTAGTTCATTTCTGCAGTCTTCTAACAAAGTTTTTCTCTTCATTTGAATATTAATTATTTTTGGTACTTTGAGTTTTCTTATAAGAACCATCTTTCTTCTCGCGCTAGTTCTCCTTGAGTTCTGATAGCTCAAACATAGTGACTACATATATATCTCTTCCAAAGTGTACATATGAGTATCCTAACTTTACTTAATAGAAATCAAAAAGGTTTCATAGGTTTGTGTCAATGACTTGATTACTATTGCTACTACCTCATTATCTTCAAGGGATCCACCAGAGACTCTAGTATAGTTGAAAATTTCATTTACCTAATCTAGGTAACCTTAAATGATCTCATCTTCAAACATCTCCAAGGTTTCAAAATTGTGCTTAAAATTTTGCCACCTGACCATGTTAATCTATTAGTCTTCTCCATTAATACTACCAAGATTCTCCAATATATCAAATGGTCATTTACAACCCATGAATTTTAGGAATTCAGAATCACTCAAGGTGTTAATAATTTCATTTCTTTCCTTGGCACCTTTTTTCACATGCTTTGATTTCTTTTATAATAGTACATATAGCTAATTCATGGGGAATGTAACATTATCTAATGGCATCAATAATAACATGGAGAATAGAGTCCAACTCAGACCCCATTCTTTCATTCCAAAAGGTATATTTCATTCCAATTAACTTAGGTAGTCTGGCACTCTATTCACCAGCCAATTTTGACCTTCCTTGGAGGATGTATTTATGCTTCTTCTATAGGAACCTTTGTATAATAATAGTAATTGTTAAATATTATTGGGTGTCAAGAAGTGGGGAGGGGGGGGGGGGGAGGGGCAAAAAATTAGTAAATAAAACATTTTAAGAATTCTCCCGCAATTTCAAGCAATTATTATTAATCCAAAAAACATTCAACAAATAATGTAGTGATGATAATTTATACACATGAACCCCAAATATATACTCACTATATCCAAATATTGAAATAAAAAGTTTTAGGAAAGAAGTTAAGGAACTTGGTATCTCTATTGATTTAGGCACAATTTCAAGGATCTAACTAACCATTAATAAAATAGTAAATATAGATCTCCACAAATCTATAAAATGAACTCACATGTTCCTATCAAATGTAGTTAAAGAATGAAAACAAGATCTCATGATCTTTTCTAGTGACCTCTCTATCTGGTTTTGAAAAGTATACATCTATTATGCTACATTCACATAATCTTTACCTTCATACTTATTTCATACAAACTTTGCAATAACCTCACACTCCCTCATTCTGATCTCATCCTTTTTACCCACATATATAGAGATATATCCATAAAAAATATGAACAAGGTCAGTCATAAATATTTAAGCTTTAGTAACATGAAGTCTAATATCTTAAGAACAAATACTCAATATGATTCACCTTAGGAGATAAAGGGGACCCAAATCCATCATAACATTTTTTATTTAAATAAATCCATCCACATGTATCACGACTTCCTCCAAAGTTGGTCCCAAAGGTAACATGTAGAAAGGAATTTCAAACAAGTTACCAATCTTCCCAAAACTCCTCTCTGGAGCCTATAGTTCCATCCGAAGCACAAAATTCAATGGTTCAATTATCATAAACCTCTTAAGTATTTCCTCAAATTATATCTAGATGAAAAATAATCAATTATAGTCACTATAAATAGTTGAGTTGACAATGAGCCAACATAAATATTAAAATAGCAGTTGCGACAATAAATCTTCACCTACAAAGAAAACCACCAAATGGTATTTGAAATAAAACCTATACAAACCATCTAACCATGTCCACAAAATCACACACCTTGAAATCCCATTACAGTGCAATGTAATCCATTCTTCAACCTTGTCAAATCCTTTTTGAGGGCTATCCTTACTATCAGGAAATTAGAGCATCGCATCTCTGTGAAATATTTAGTTGGCAACTTAAAAATATGATTGTGCAATATTCATAGTAATCAAGTTATTATAATTAGAGCCAAAATTTTCCATTATATCATGTAGAGTAATGTAAAGAATTCTCTAAAAAATGTCCTTAAATAGTATTTCTTCCATATTGTTTCCTATCATACTTTTTTAGTATAGATATGTTACAAACTTTCATAGTGAAATTACTATAGACTCAATGTCAAGCATAAGCCATGATACATCAAATCAATCATTCAACAATTTTATTGATCAATGTCATAGCCCCAACAACTAATCTTTAAATATTCTTCATCAATCAATATCACAACTTCATTAGTCTATAAATATTCTTCATCAATCAATGTCATAACCTCAACAATCTCAACAAGTAGTCTTCATATCTTCTTCATCAATCATTGTCATAGCCTTAGTAAATTTTTGTCCTTAGCAAGTAGACATCAATACCACACTAGAGTTTGACATCAATGATAATTGAAAGCATAACATGATAACACCATCCATGTTCACAAATATATATTATCATTTTCCCTAATTTATACAAAACTATTAATCACCCATCTCCCCAAAGATGTAATTTAATATTGTAGATAAAAAACTAGATTTCTAATAAAGACAATAAGTTAAATAAATTTGTGGACATTATTTACGATTAATAAGATCAAAAACTTATAACAAAGATATTAAAAATATAGCTAATGATACAACAACAATATAATGAAATAAATCTCAAATCCATCCCATTTTAATGAGTTTGATAAAGTTGAAAAGAATTCATAGGCCCAAAAAGGTTACTTGAAAATGATGAGAACATAATAGTAAGTGGTGAATGAAAGAAGTCATCACAATTCATGGTCTTCAAAACTTTTCAATGGCTACTTTATGAATAACACATTGTGAACAATGTCAATATTTTCTACAATTGCTAAAGATGTACAAAATGTGTCCTCTAGTAAAGAAATTAAATATTTATGTATTTAAAAAATATCATATCAAAATATCATATTTTTCTTGAAACTTATCTTTACTTAAAAAGAAATCATAAAATATTGAGAAATAGTCATCTTAAAAATAATACTTTGGATTTTAGTGACAAGATTCCATGAGTGGATAAGAATCTAATTAATAATACACATGATTAAATTTAGCAATATTTAGAATCCAACTTTATAAGATCACCCAAAATATTAGATGTTTTCAATTAAGATTAAGAATGAACACCACATCCTAAACATTACATGAAATGTATCCAAGAAACATATAAACCTGTTTTTTTTTTGACACACATCCAAGTTTGAAAATATAACAAAGGGCATTTGAATATTCTAGGCCCATATCTCTTGAAATTTGTAATACATGTTATAAATACCACATGTCATTTTTCATGCATCATGAACTATTATATAAAATGTTTACATAATGGTGGGTTCTCAAATATTATATCACATATTCACGAGCTTAGTGAGAATTCTTTAAAAAACATATAAATAATGAAATAGAACTTAAAGAGTGAATGTTCCAAATGTGAGTTGGTCACATGAGAAATAAGTGTTGCTATTTTTTTATTTTTTTTTCAAGAAAAATATTTCTTAAATCCACAAGATATAGCCACAAGTCTTAATGGTTAGATCAATATTTGAGGATGTGTAAGGTTTCTTCCTTGATTTAAATTCCTATCTCTATAGTTGATTTTATAGAAAAATACGTATTGCAACAAAAAAAAATATTCCAATATTAGAATTACAATTATATTTAGATTTTTATTCACATTACAAATAGACACAACCTTGATTGTACATATAGAGAAAGAAGATAGTTGGAGAACACTATTTCTATATGAGTGGTGATCAATATCATTCGTTACTGTACATGTGCATATTATTTTTACATTATTTTAATAAAATGATATTAGAATGGTACAACATATTATTTGAGTAGATAATAGCATTGGTCAATTTACATGGTTGAAGGTTTTATTGGAATAGGTGCATGTTTGAAAATAGATCTAGTTAAAGAAAAACTAAAAAATTAGAGGTGTCACTAAATTTAATGCTAAAAAATTATGTTAAAGTTACATAGCAATACATTATCATAATCTGATGGACACTTGATTAATATATGTGCATATATCTTGTATTTGGTAGGTGAGGGGATAGTGGGAGAGAAATTAAATTATGATAGAATCATTGAATCATCAAAGGTGCACTTGCAGACACAAAAATTCATCCATACTCAACCACACTTGAATTAATCCCACTTTAGCCAATTACATAAATATTTATTGATTATTGATTATTTTACTTTATCGTTACATTTTATATATAATTATATAGATTAAATATATTGATTTAATGAAGTCTAAACTTTATCCTGAAAACTCTACATCTAAGTAACTAGTTAAAGTCTACGCAATTAATTTCCTTAGGCCAATTAACTTGTCAAACAACTGAATGGGTTACACTTTTTTGCCTGAACGGACATTGAAGTCTACATTTTGAAAAAAACTTTCAAATTCAAATGCATATTGTCCTTAAACTATTTAAAATCGGAAGATGAAGTAAACTAGAGTCTTTTAATATTTTCTTTCTATATTCTAAATATATTTTTTTTCTTCTTTTTTGAATTAATTTGAATGGTTTTGTTTTTCTCCCACGAAAACTGCTATGTTGCTGAAAACGTCATTTTCAAAAAGTTACATTGACTTCATAGAGAATAAATTTTTTTCTAAAATATATATCAATGTGATTCTTTCGAATTTGGTTTCATAAAATCCATACAAAGGACATGCAATTGGTTTGATGAAATTATCATAATTATTGAATATTTTATGACCGTTTGAAGTAGAGTAAACCATAATTTTGACATACCTTGACTGCATAGCTTATAACTTGTTGTGTATTTATCAAAATTCATTTTTTTTTATAGAAATTAGATTCAAATCTGGGGGGCACTGTTATTTTCAACTTTTTTTTCTCTTTTCTACTATTTTTCATTGAACGTCAAACTTGGAGGTTTATATTGGATAAAAAACCCACATTCGATGCACGTCAAAAAACATAGACCTAATTAATTCAAAAAATTTCAAATCTATATTCATTAGAAAGATCATTCAGAGTACTTGTGCTATGCAAAAGGATGTCTACCAATTCATCCATTTGAGCCCCGTGCTTGAGCTCCAAAGCCATGAAAACTGCAGATTTCTGTTAGCCTATGCAAATGACCTCTAATTAGAGGGTTTCGATAAAAAGTTGTTTCGATAAAAACTATTTAGTTTTGATTGAAACTAATTTCTATCAAAATTAATTTCATGATTTGACTAATTTTTGGTACTTTTGAAATTAATTTAGTACCTTTGATCGAAATTACTACTTTTTGGTACTTTCAATCTTAAGTTACTCACTTACAATCGAAAGCATTTGTCAATTCCGATCAAAAGTGTTAGGGTTTTTTGTTGCTGAACCTTCAAAAGGTACTTGAATACTTGATTAACTCTATGAATCCCAATATTTGAAAATTAAATGATGCAAGCAAGATAAAACACTAATTGATGAGGATTTATGGTAATATTTGGGGAAACTTATTATCACCTCCTTCTTTTTAGGTTCCACAACACCAAGGCAGGTATTACATTTATAAAATGGCTGTCTCACAGTATTAGTAAATGTGGATACTAATTTGCTGCTTGTTTACTATATTATCTTACAAATTACTCTGCATAAAATTGAAGACAACTTGATACAGAGCTTAACCATGAAAATTATTGAAATGATAACAACAAACAGTAGTGTTTTAAGGATGTTAATCCTTCTTCTTTTTCTATTCTTAGAACTTAGGAAGGGTAACCTATTTTAATCCTCTCTCAAAGGGATTAATAAAATTAATTGTATATCTTAATAGAATTACTTAAGACCTTGAGTATTATGATTTTTGTATGAATGATTTAAGTATTTTGAATATTTGGATGATAATAAACTACTTGACAAATTCTAGACCAGTGCCTATCCTTGGGCTACAGAGTCAAAGATGCAAATCCATAGAAAAGTAAATAAAGATACTTTAGATTTCCTTACAACCTATATGCAACTCAAGTAAGATGCTTTACAAATTACCATGTCACTTCCACACCACTGTATAAAATCCTCAAATGTTGTTATGCTCCTTGAAACTACTCACAAAACCTAGTTCTTCCCTTGAAAGAAACTTGCAAGCAATTAGATAGCTGCCTTGTAATCAATATGCTTAAAATGCCTTAAAAATTAAACATAAAAGAGCATACACAACAAGTAAACAGAAAACAAAAATATGGAATAAGAGTTGCACTATATTTTATTTATAAATTCCTGCTTCAGTACATACAGAGACTAAATCCTCGAAAACTCAAACAAAATTCTGTAGTCGGGCTTGTAATTATATTTCATCTCTCTCCTTTTGTTACAAAATTGATCCATATATATATCTAAACCATCTTGGAATCCTTAAGGAAAGGATGCAACAAGCTTTAGATGGTTTTAGATACCTAACCCTAAATATAGATATGACAAAAGACAAGAGAAACCAAGCGGTGGAAAGAAAAAATAGAAAATGAAATTTGATTTACTCCTTTGTCTTCATATGACCTTCGACATCTTTGGTTATGTATATTGAGGATAGTCTCTAATTTGACTTTGGTGATGACTAACCTCCTTGTCTTTCAAGAAATCTGTACAAGGTTTTCTGACATTCCTTTATTCTTCATCAATAATATCCAAATCTACTGGCACTGGCTTCTTCTTCTTAGGCTTTTTCAGAATATCCTAGGCAGTCATATCCTCCTCTTTTGGCCATTCAAAATTTTGAATATTCTCCAACTGAGTCTTTTGCCTCTCCCATCTAGCATCTGTTATACTCTTAACATAAGATATGAATTTACTGCAATATGATTCTGCTTTAAATGCCTCATCCAAAAGTGCATTGAACCTTTCATATCCAATTGTCCTTGGCCAGAGACATAAATTTATTTATTGGGAAGTACACTGTCAAATTCTAATATCCATAACCCTAATGGTTTGATTTTATCATCCTCGGCCCTAATTGGAGGTACAAACCTACTATAATCTATCCCAAACATCTTTAATTTCACCTCAATTTGATTGTCTTTACCTTTGAAAAAGGATAAGGTAGCCCCAATTTTCTCTATCTTAGTCCCTACTAAAGTTACTATCTCAGGAAAATGTGATCTCAGTGGATAAATTGATGCTATAACCTCAAAAAGTGAGGTCTTCCTAGAACAAGTTGCATAGTAGGGGTAAAAAATTGTCAAAAAACTTGCCACTTTTGTTTGCAGGCCTGGAAACCTACCATATGCTCCATATATTAAATCTATCTTCCCCTTAATAGTATTAATTCTTTGCTGCAAAATTGATACTAATGCTCCCAAAATTACACTATTATGCTCAATGACCTTCTGCTCTGCTTCAACCAATGTATCCCCTATATCTTCAGTCTAGATTTTAGCATCTATAACCTCCTCAGGCTCAATAGGGGTAGGCTATATTATTTCTATTAGTTTTTTGGTAAGCTCATCTATAAGCTTATCCTTTCCTTGATTTTTATTAGGGCTAACTCCCTATCTTTGAGAATATCACTAGTGTCACTAGTAAGCTTTTGTAATTTGTCTGATAGCTGAGTTGTTTTTGCCTCATTCAAGTGAGAAAAATGAGTCATTACTTGGGCTATCTCCAAGTCTCCTATGTTGTCAAGTGTCCAAATAATTTTGTTTCCCTCCATCTTCTCCTGAATATTAAGAATAAATGGCTTTTGATCCTTAGGAGCTAGGCTCCACATTGCAAGTGCTTGGGATTTGGGATTATAGCCAAACCCTCTCATCATATTTCTACCCCGAGTCTATGATGACAATTTGATGTCAGGTTGTCTTCTAATTTGATCTATGATAAAGGCTGAGGACAAGTCCCAGCCTTCCACAAACAACATACCACTAGCTTTAACCAGTTCTCTGGCCTGCTCTAGTGTTATTTCTTCAAATTCAGGATCATATTCCTGCAATGTTTGTAAGGCTTCCTCAGTTACTGGATCACCACCTACCAGTTGCAACTGCTTCCGAACTTGCTGTTGCTTATTCCAAATAAGAAAATATTTGAATTCCCTAGTTTTTCTGAAATTATCATCTTTGAGGAACTCCTCCTGATGCAACAATCTTTCATCAATACATGATCTGAGGGGTAATTCTTCCTCTTCCTCAACATCTTTCTGTAACTTTTTCCCAGCCCTAATTTTCTTTATTAGTTGATGATCATAGGGTCGATTCCCAGTTATTAGGGCTCCAATTTTATCAATTCTTCTTTTCTTAGAAGGCTCCCCTACTTTTATCTTTTGTTTTTTTAAGAAGGGGTTCATCTGTTACTTCCTTTTCTAGGACCTCTGTTAGGTCAACAATATTTCCCCCCTCATCTGGCTAACCATATGCAATTTCCTGATATTTTGGATTGGTAGAAGGTGAAGGATAACCTTGGTCACTGTCATCATCATATTTAGATTCTGAATGATCTTTGTGACCTTTCTCTAGCACTACTAGTGCATCTTCCAACTGATTACACAAGAGTGTGTGATTGTCAATAATTGCATCTAGCATTTTGATATAAGGAAAATTAGGGTAGAACCCTCCAAAACTCATTCCTTTTCTCCTCACCTGTCTCTCCAAATCCATGAGCTCATTAAATTTAGTTGCTCTTTTACTCACCTCTTCATCCTCTAAGATATTTATGATCAGATCTTCCACCATACACTCTTCATGTATTTTTGTGTAAGGGATGGTGGGTGTAAGCAACTTTCTCACACTCAGAATGAACCCCTCTATGTCAACATGTCTATGTAGGGCTACATTCATTTTTTAATGATTCAATGATGCATTCACCTGATCTAGGGCCCCTTTTCCAATCAGAAAATTATAAACCTTGAACTTCCTAGGGGTGAAAGTTCCCTTTCTGTGTGGAGCAAGGTGCTCTTTATTTGTTAAAATGAGCTGCCAAATGAACTCCATGGAAGCTATCCTAGGTGGCACATGAAAAATAAAAATATGTGGAGGGTAAGGCAAACCATGAACCCTTATGAGGGTAAACTTCTGTTCATAGTAGAAATCTCCCCAATTATGATCTCCTGACCATTTGTCCAAATATTGATAGGGCCTCAACAATTGAATTACCCTAATAGGCAATCTAGGCTTATCAACTCCTAAGCACTTAAAAGAAATGGATATATTATCCAATTCTCAAAAGCACAAAACTCCTATTTTCTAGATGTGTAATTCCACACTGTGATCTAAAACTAAATAGGGTTGGGCTGATTATGGTGAAATCTCTATAGCTGTAGTGATTGGCAGTCCAAACCTGAAGAGTTGTAATAAAGAATCCTATGCATAAGTATTGAATAATGCATAAATTTTGGATGATCCTTCTTAGCTTGTATGTCAATAAACCCCTGGTGCATTTGATCAATAATATATTGAATATAATCATAATTTGAAGTGGTGTGAATATTCTGCATACCTAACACCACATCAAAATGTCAGAAGTAATTCTTTCTAATCCAACATCTCTTCCAAGTACTCTACATAGTGTATATGCAATGTATTTCATGTAAAACTTTATCTCCTTAAAGAAGTATGGGGTTGTTCCTGCCATAGGGGTTACATAGGCCTTCATTTTCTTAGGGACATGATGGTCCCTGATCAATTTAGCAACAATACCCGATTCCCTGGTATATTTGTTTTCCAAACTCTTCAAATTTATCTCAGTAGCCATTGGGTAATACACATTAAAGGCTTTCATAAAGGAATTCCTATCCAGGGTGAGTAGAGGCTTTCCATCATCCCTCTTAATGGTTTTTATCAAAGGGTCATATCTACTAGCCAGTTGTAATATGAAATCTACATCAATAAAGACATCAGGAACTAATAATCTGGCCAAACCACAGGTCCAAGGATTTGAGACAGGCATGGGTCCATCACTATTGTTTTTGATAGATTAAAGCAGCAAGAGGGTGCTGGCCCATATAACAGGGGACTGGAGGCACATTAACAGCAGGTTAATGGCACAGTCAAAGTGAGTAGAAAGATTTTACTGTTAACACCAGC
>MU223777.1:254552-280249 GCA_018584345.1 Thuja plicata
TTGGTAGACCTCCTATGGAGATCCCATAGGTCCTGCATTCCATTCTTTATCTCTGCAATTTCTTTTTCAACCTTCGTGAACCTGCTCTTAAGGGTGCCCGCAAGGTTATACTTGTCCTCCACGCCCGACGAAACAGGATTATTCAAAGGGTCACCTTGGGGATTACCAAGAGGGTCTCCTTTGGGGCTTCTGGGAGGGGAAAGGCTGATGTCTCTGCTGGGGTTGTATTTGGGGGTATTCTCTGCCGGGCTTCTGAAGCCATTAGACGAACTCTTATTAGACTCTGTGGAAGCATTTTCAAACGGGGATAGTTCTCTGGATGCCAACTCCAACAATTTGAGCTTACACTGCTCTTTAGCAATCCTGTTAGATCTTCTTCGGCCAGTTCCACTTAAGTCAACTTTGAGGTTAACCAGGGTTTCATTTATTTTTTGTTTTTTGGGCTTAAACTCAGTCTCTGGAGTGGTGTCTGCCTCTTTACCTTCTAAACCGCCAACAGAGTCAGAGACATACGACTATCCCTATTGTTATAAAAGTAATTGAAAAGTGAATATCCTGATGACCCTGGTGTTTTAGCATCTCTAACAAATGACATATCATCAATCAAAACATCTGCACTAACCTTTTGATTTTTGATAGAACCAGGAAGTAGAGTGAAGAATTCATTTGACAAGTTTCTCTTTCCTTTTGAATTTTCCTCAACATATTCATTTCTCCCACTAGTAGATGCCATACTCTAGGCCTGACTCACACTCTTGTTCTGTTTTGATTACAACCCTAGATACCGATATTGAAACAAATATTATCAAACCCTTACCAGAACTGTAAATTATGTCAAAATTCTATAATTTTGAACTCTGGAACACTGTCAACTGCAACCTTTACTAAATTTCAAATCGAATAATCACCCTCAGAATAACTTTCTACTAGAAATCTCAAATTTTCTCAAGAACACTAAAACTCTGTAAACACTTCGCTCTAAGAAACAAAAGCTTGATAAAATGAAATGATAATAGACAAGTATACTTATAATTGCCAATTGAACGCGGATTGCCACTTTTGGCTAGTAATTCTATCACTTCATCATGAGTTTCATATATTGCTACATCAATTTCTAGCATTAACCATGGCATTCATACTGTCAGACAATAAATTCTTGATGAGTGATTTCACAAAAAAATGTTATAAAATTCAAAATATAATTGAAATCACATCTGTTTGGCTGCATTAACTCTTACCATGACTATTTTTCCATCTATCAAAATCCTTAAAATCTGATTGGTTAACAATTATTCATAATGGCACCACTGAAAAGTCCATTTTAACTCTGATTCATTTCTAGCGACTCGGCGACTGAACAATCTCTTTGTTGCTTAATGTTTTTACTAACTGCAATTCCTTTAGGAGGCTCAACGACTATTATTTTTCTATGTCGCTGGATAATTTCATTAACCTCTATTTGATCAAGCGACCTCCCAACAACACTGTTTGTCCTTAACCCATAAAGTTAACTCAAAACCACGGGTTTATTAAGAGACAACGCGACTGAGTAAACTCTAAGTCACCAAATGAAATCTCTAACCCCGCTTTTATCAAGAGACAACGACTGTCGTTGGATATTTTCTGAGATGAACGGTCCGCATTAAGTCTCATATCCATTTTGACATATTCAATTTCATTAAGAGACAATGCGACCAAAGCTTTCTGCTAAGTCTCAAGATCATAAAGAATATTCTATTTTTCTAATGAGACTCAACGACAAGGTAATAAACATATGAAAATAAACTCCAACTTAAAATATGAAAAAGGTAACACAAAAGTAGAACCTGGACTGAGCATTTAGGGTTTTTCTGCATTTTTGGATAAATTTAACCTTTTTCTTAGGGTTTTTGACATTTTGAACTAGGGTTTGGACAAAAACACGAATTGCAGAGATATGTAAATGATTTCAACCATAGATCTTTACTTTCTGGGCATAGGAAAATCAGAGACCTTAAGAATTTTCAGGGTAAACTTTCAAATCAAGGAATATAACCAACAAAAAGTAAGTTTTAATTTTTCTTTGGTCGCACTTTGCAGGGCGAATTCCTTCCTCTAAAAAAGTGTAACCCACTATTGTGGGTTCACCCAAGAAGAATAAGAAGAAGAAGAAGAAGAAGAAGAAGAAGAAGAAGAAGAAGAAGAAGAGCTATTATTAAGGTTTCATTTCATAATTCTACATATTAGGATAGATTTCCCATGTTAAATAAGTCTTGTTGCATCTTGCTTTAGTTTGTTATTTCCCCAAAGTAGTATCTACAAGTAGTTTGGTTCTGATTTTGAGTCCCTCCTCTAGGTATTTTGCTATTTTTTCATCTTTTGTTGCTTCCTTAAGAGTTATTGTAGTTTTTCTTGAGTCTTATACCTTCTTTTCAAATAATTTTAGATCTTCCATGACTTTGTACCTAATAATAAATTTTAATCATGTTTGTCTCCAATTCTTAGCAAGCACGAATCCCATAGAGGTTATAAAATATATTAATACTTTCATCCCATATTCATACATGTGTAAAATATTACTAAGCATGTGTTTCAATGTTTAGAGGTTTCATGTACTTCATGTTTTTATGCATTCCCATGTTACCTTTTGATATCATTCTTCAATATTAAATTATCAAGCTCAACTTGTTGTCGACATTATTTTCTCTAATTCATCTTTGACCTGCCTCATGCCTAATCATCGACCCCTAGGCCCCACTTGCAAACTAACAAATTATTAAGTCATCACCATCAAATATTATGTCATCACTCGGTCATCTACCTCTATGTTCATTCAAAAGAATCGTTAATTCTACAAATTTTTATGTCATTATTACTACATTAGAGAGAGAGAGAGAGAGAGAGAGAGAGAGTTTTTACCCCTGAAACTTCTTCGTACAATAAGAACTACTAATGAAAAACAAAAAAAAAAGATAGCAAGTATTCCATAATAAGAAATTTTGGTTGTTCGAAAGACCCTTACAAATCAAGGTAAGAGTACCAACAAAGTATGAACCAACTAAATAAAGATAAATTCAAAGTTTAATGTGGTGAAGGGGTAAGAAAGAAATAAAATACAAATTTCAAAAATTAAAATATCTCAAGTAAAGATAATAGTTGTTTGATGATCACAATAGAATAGGGGAAACAGTAGTGAAAAGAAAGAAAAAAAGAAAAGGAAAAACCTAGAGAAGAGAAGAGAGAGAAAAAGACATAAAAGAAGAAGAAAAAATAAACAATAAAAAATAATAGATTTTTTTTTACAATAGTCATGAGCCCAAGGAACAAGCGATAGGGAAAGAATACAAAACTACCAAAAGAAGAAATTAGAAGTTTCACACGTTCTAGAACCCTAAAAACCCCTCCGATTGGTTAAAGTTCACTCCGAAGGCCCGACTTTTCCTCCAGATCCACTGCGAGTCACTGTCAAGCGTCCAACATGTTAATTATGGCAGTCTTCAATTCTTGATTACTGACATAGTTCCAGGCCGCATGTGCTACGTTGTTATTATTTTTCATGCAATGCACCTTTTTTACGCTACAACTTTTTAGTTAACGGCATGACATGGATCATCATTTTTCCCAATTTGAGCTCGTAACGAGAAGCATGCTGATGATGATGTCTACATTTCATGATGACAATGAAGAATTTGTTTTTTTTTTTATTATCTTTGTGTATTCGGCCTTGTCTTTCCTGCCACCCACATTTAATTGACCTTGAGTTCGGCTTTTAATTCATGTACTGAAAGGTTGGCGAACATCCCACCAATATGGGGGGATTTTAATGAAGAGCCAGAAAATAATGAGCAATCTGTAGAAAACAGTTTTATTAACTACACACTACCCTCCAACTGCAAGTTTTAAAGACAGATTCGTGGCAACAAGTGAAATGGGAGCGGAAGGATTGTTGGAGGATGGAAAATATGAATGGTAAAATGGACGAATCCTTAAAGATGGAAAACCCGGAGGTAGAACAACGGGTAAGATACCCCTTCCTGGGTCTAAAATATTATCTCTTTCGCCAAATGATGATATGTTAAAAGCCATTCGAAATGAAGATGGAAGATTGAGAAATATGGCTACTTTCTTTGTTAGTATGGATCTCAATTCATTGCCTTCTCGTAAATTCTTTGACGATTGGATTGGCAATGTATGGGGCAAGAAACTGGGTGTATACGTTAACTTCTTCTGTCGAGTGATGAAGCAGGGATTGTTTGTAGTTGTATTTCAATTACATTCTATGTTGGAAAGGGTTTTAAAGAAAGGTTTTTGGAATGTTGGTCAAACTCTGTTTAGGGCTTTTACATGGCCTCCCAAAGGGACCTTAGACTAGGTCTTGGTTAGGTCTTCTCTAAATTAGATGGAAATTAAAAATGTACCTATAGAATTTTTCGTGTTTCTTCTTCCAAATTTTGAAACCATTGCATAATGTACTTTAGATTGAATAATTGATGGTTACACTTCCCCATCTGAATGGAAGAGCTTCGATTGCCCTTGATTGCAATTCTGAGATACCTTATAAGATTGCTCTAACTATTGAGGATGAAAGCCTTGAATGGGATTTGGAACTTCTTGTTAATTTGCATGCTTTCTTAACTATAAACATTATGGCCATCTAAGAAAAGATTGCCAATCAATTAAGTTTTCACTGATTTAGGTTGCTAATTTTAAAAAGGTTCTTCTTATCTGTAGGTGTCCCAATCATCTATGGCTGCGGCTAATGGCCATAACTTGGCTAAGGAAGCTGATAGCAATAAAGAAAATTAGGCAAGAAACCCCGCCACTTTTATTGAAGAAAGCCATATTTTGTCTCAATGAATTAATCATAGAGTGGAGGATGCCTCCCCAAAATAAAAGATCTCTCTCACTAATCCTCTCTTTGAAGAAGGGGTGGTCGTTATTCGAACAAGTGTTCCTTTTAGTTCTGACACAAGGCCCCTTGTCAACCACTTGTCACTAATGCATTTGATTCTAATGGTAAGAAGAATGTTCAGTAGTTGTCTCTAGAGTCAATTTAGGCTAGAGCGAAAGACACTCGACACCCTATGCCTAAGTCTACTCCACACTTTGATGAAGGTCCTAGAGCCATGGACACTAATCTCCTTCCTAGGGATGAAGAATTTGGTAAGGAAAATATTCTTGTTAATACTAAAATTGAGATGATCGAGCCATTTGCCAAAAGGGAATCTCACCATTTTGAGGTTTCTCTAAGTAAGAGGGAAGGGGAGAAAATAAAGTTAAATTATGAATTATCAAGGTCCCATGTAGGGGGATAAAAGATCTCAAGAAAGAATGGGGATATACCCAAATATTTTGATAGACTGTATAGAAACTAGAGAGATATTACTGAGACATCTCCCAAAAACTAAACATCAATAGTTCAAGCTAGAATGGTAGAGGGTTGGAGATGAATAATATAAAATATGTGGTTAGGAACTTGTGTATGCATAATATAAAATTGGGTTTTATATGTCTCCAAGTCATATAGGTTGCAGGCATCCAAGCAATTAATACCTTGAAATTCATTTGAAACTAAGCCAAAGCAGTCATTTCTCGGCATGAAGGAGGTAAAGGTGGGGTTGCAATTTTGATCAATCCTAAGTGGGCCGATCGAATTTCTCTCTGGCTCCTCCCCATGAAAAATGCTTTGTTCGATTACTCTTGAGATAGAAGATAATACTATTGGAATATAGTCTACATATGCATCGAATGAATATAGGGAAAGAGCCACTCCTTGGAATTGGATGACCACTTATCTCCCAAAGGCCCATTTGATTATCCTTTGTGACTTTAATAAGATTGAAAATAAAGATGACTAAAAAGGATGGAATTATATATCTTGGAATGGAAATGAATTATTATTTTGGACCAAGGTTAAAATAATCCTTAATCTTGTGGAACCTTTACCTAATAAACAAAATCTCTACTCAATATGGTATATCAAGTACAACAACCAAGCTGCAAAATAGATTATATATTGTAGACTGAATAGAATATATGCAGACCCTTCAAGGTTTATGTTTATTGAAAATGATGGAGATTATATAGTTATTATTTCCCTAGCCTCTATGTCTGATAACACACCCATTTAAGATTCAATTCTTGTAGAGACAACATCTCTCCCTATGCCTATAAGTATGGATTCTCTTTTAAAATCCAATGTTTTTCTTCTTAAAGATAAAGATCACTTGGATGTTATCTGGATTACTACAAACCATTCTATATTTTTTCATAGGAACCTTAATCCTATTATAAATTGGAGCTCCTTGATTATTCTATGGAGAAATATGTTACAATTTGTGGGCAAAAAGAAAGCCATGGACATGAATATACTTGAGGGGAAGTTACTATTGGTACTCTCTTTTCTCAAGAGTACCTTGCAAATTTTATAAGTTTGAAAGATTTCACTAGATGAGTTTGTAGTGTTTTCAGAGGGCTTTCGTGTTGCCTACCAATTTTTGATAAGGAACAGGACTGAAGATAGGACAATTTAGATTTTAACGAGTACATTGGCACATTTAGACTAAGCAATTTTTCAATAGCTTAAATGACACTGTGGTTTGAAAGTTCACTATGCAAAATGCAAAAGACTGTTTATCGTTATACTTTATGTTTTTATATAAGCGTGTAAGTATGTTAAGTTCCTAAAAGGCATGCAATCTTTGTCCCGCTATTAGAATGGTTGGCAGTTAGTGACAAATAGCTGGCAGTTGGGAGAATAATTTTTGTGGACCCACAGTCAGGCAACAAACTGCAAGGTGACAACACGTGGAGGTCAAGAAAAATCAAATGGAAATCCAAGTAAGAAGAAACATGATAGATGGTCAGCCTCCACATGATTGCGTGATATGAATCATCAGTAAGAAAATGCTTCACGCGATCGTGCAAAGATGACATATGGACAAAGATTTCCAAGTAGATGGGTGATATGGTGAAAGATTAGACATATAGAGGAATGCCAAGGTCTTGAAGGCTTGATAAAGAAGAAAAATGACGCGTGGAAAAGTTTCTATAGAGGATTAGTTCGTGGTGACTCAAGGTTAAACCATAGTTAAAGGATGGTCAATTAACCACACTAACGAGTCACTTGTCAGTGTTATAAGGATAAAGAAATGTAAGTGCCAGCTTTATGCTGAGGTGGTTGAATAGGTGGAATATTTGACTTTTCAGAATGTACCGTGTGGCAGCGATCTCAATGTCTATTCAAAGGAGTATTGACTGTAGTAACTTTTATTTTGCCTTTTCCTCTATGATTGATCAGTTTTTCTATAGAGAAGGTTTCCAAAAATGGGTTTAGCCATAGGATTTCCATAAATGGATAAGCATTTGTAGGAAATACTTTTAGAAGCACTGAGATGACAAAACTGGCACAAGGAACAAAGAGTATTCAATAGTTTTGAATTTGGCAAAGTATCAAGATGTTCGAGTAAATATCAAAGTGACAGGTCTCTGATTACTTGTTTTCCTACGCTTACTGTTGTAGCTGGTAAGAAGTGATTGATTGAGCACATTGAGCACAAATGGACAAAGTTCTAGGATTTATAAGTGTGACCATTCCAAGGCCCGTTTGTTCAAAAATAGTTAACAATGGGTATGGCTAGTGAAAAGAAGTTTCTTTGGATACGAATGCAGAAAGAGTATTGGGATTAACTTGTATAGGGAACACATTATTTCTATAGAGGTATTGAAAAGGGATTAGGTTTCTAAAGAGGTATGGAAAGAAGGACTGACTTGCAAACTCATAAATCATTCAAGCTTCACCTTCTTTGTACCCTTTGACTCCACTACCCCAATGAATAAGCCTAAGCAATAAATGATGAATTATAATTTATTCTTGGGCTTCTCTTCTAGAAATGCTTTCAGATCATTAGGGATTCCTTGAAAGACTTCTCATGATGAGAATCTTGCATTCTGGATTTTCTTACATTGTAGCCACACTTTGTCTGTTATTAGCTCGACTTTAGTGTTTTTTTGTCCCGACTATAACATTCTTATTGTGAACTAACTCAGTTGATGTATACTTGAATGGGTCAAGAGAAACATAACCCACATATAAATATTTTTTTTCACTATTAATCATATTACTCTTTCTGGTTGTTCAGGTAAAAGATGTGGAGGATCAGTTACAATGGATAAGTGAAATATCTTGTTTCTTCTAGTCTAGGTGTCAAACAATTTATCTTGTAATGATGAGTTTTTGTCTTGTTCGACTTGAAGCTTGTTGAGCCCCTTGGCTTACAAAAGGTTATTTTGGGGCCTTTTAAAGGATTCAATTTTTTTAAGGAATGAGGCAACATGTCATTGTTAGTAATAACTGAGAGGGGGGAGTGAATCAGTGGCCTCAAAAATTAATCCTTAAATCAACCCTTCAAACTTAGTACCACAAAAATATACCTCTAGTTATCATTAGTCCTATAAGATACATGCCTTGTAATACTTATATCAAATTACTACTTGTCGAAATGCTTTGTAAAACCTTCTTTTGTATGTTTACCGATAAGCAGTCTTTCTATTTACCAAAACACAATAAAAAAACTCGTGTATACTGATCAATCCAGATTTAGTTACATGAAATGCAAAACAATAAAGTAATGACTCATAGACACATTAACACATGGATTTTTAACGTGGAAACCCTATCAAGGGAAAAACCACTAGGACCGGTACCTCAAATTTTCACTCTTCTGAAGTGAGCGCGATTAAGAGCCAACCCTGTTAAAGGTTACAAACACACTGTTAGGTATGATCTTGTTAGAGGATATAAATAGATAGTTTGTCACTTTGTATCTGGAATCTAATGCTACCATCCTTCATCAAACATTCACTTGGCCTGTCAAAAGGTATCGGACATATCCAATGCTACTTTGTATGATCAAACTTTTTGATACTCCTTGGGATGTATCTCAATTACAAAAGACTTTTATGTCCTGCTCGGTTAAGAGACTTGATGTTTTAATGGTTAAACTAAAACAATAAATTGATCTATTCACATATACAACTTGAATTTCATATTTTTAGATCTATTGTAAGTGCATTACCTTTCTGATCAATGTTATGAATTCAATACCTTTGGTCCACACTGTTCTGCTCTATGATGTTGTATCTCTATTTGTCGGTGTCTAAAGAATTTAGCTCTTTCCTTAGCTTGATTGATCAGGTATGAATGAAGAATTTCTTCTCCTTCAAAATCTCTTCAGTATCTATTCTCTTGTCACTCCCCCTTTTTTCATAATGAATAAGATTTTCTCTTATATAGACAGGATTTCACCGTTTCTTGGCTTTCTTGATCCTTGGGTGATCCATAATTCTTGCCAATTACATTTAAAGCAAAACTCAAGTTTTATCTCATTGATATCTTCTTTCCAGCTAGACAAAGCAGCTTTAAATCTTTTACTTATCTTCATCTTTATCTTGTCAATTAAAAAAATGATAAATATCAGTTAAGTCTTTTTTTAGCTCTTGACAGCTAAGCATTTTGTCATTTTTGAACTCTTTTTTCTGTCAGTCAATACTTCAGTTAGTCATAGGTGATAGCTGACTATTTCATTGGCATGACTTCAGTTGCCTTCAGGATCTCCGTCTGTCGGGAAAAACTATGAATTTTCTCATCGGTAATGCTGTGAATTTTCTCATCGAGTAACACTGTGACTTTTCTCTCTTACTCTGTCCGTCGGTGTATACAATCACTTTGTGAGTACTTGACTCATATCCATTACTGATAGCATAGTCTTTGATTCATTGGTTCTTTGAATTCTTTAGCAATATATCCATGACCATATAGATTAAATTAAGTTGACATCAATGAAAATACAATACATTAATTGATTTAATGTCTTGCATGAACTTTCTTATGTCTATGTGATCATCAACTTAACATCTTCAAACATTCAATCAGTTATAGTTCATCAATCTCTCCCTTTGGAATTGATGGCAACACACTATATATCACACTATATTATTGCTAATACAATATGAAATATAATAGTTGAAGTTCATCAAACTACCAATCTTATGTACTATAACCGATACAAATATCTGGTCCTCGGTAAGCGTATATAGCTTAGATTTGATTCTTAGAGCTCTCTCTCTCTCTCTCTCTCTCTCTCTCTCTCTCTCTCTCTCTCTCTCTCTCTCTCTCTCTCTCTCTCTCTCTCTCTCTCTCTCTCTCTCTCTCTCTCTCTTCAATCCCTTTACTCGATAGATGTAGAATATTTCTTCTTCTGATGTGATGTGTTCTTTTCCTGTGTCAAACTCTCTCCCTTTCACTGTTCTCTTTTCTTTTGATGTCTATTGTCAGCAATTTTCTCCCTTTGTATGTACTCTCCCTTTATGGTTACATCTCTCCCTTTGGATAATGTGATGGATATAATCTCTCCTTGAGGGATATAATATCTCCCTGAGGTGATAATGAATATAATCTCTCCCTTTGACATCAATGCCAAGCAAATATTTTGATAGTAATGCAAAACAAATAGTTTGACAGTAATGCCAAACAAATCCTTTCTATCCATAATATACTCCTTGAATTTCCCAATCCATCAGTAATACAACAACTCTGGTGCTCAGAGTAGATAAATAGCTTTTATTGTATAGATGTATCTTTGAAGTCCATCTCTCTACTGGCATCAACATGAATGATATTCTAATGATATGTAGGCTGATGTAGCCTTATAGTTATTTTAGTAACCAGTAGACAAGGGTCTGACGCCTAGTCTCTTTCTCAAGTACTCAAATGCATCCTTAGGTAGTGGCTTGGTGAAGATATCGCCTAATTGTTCCTTTGATTGGACATACTCAAGTATCACCTCCTTTGCTTGAACTTGTTATCTTAAATAATGATATTCGATAGCAATATGATTTTTCTTAGCATGCATGATTGGATTCTTGGAAATTTTTATTGCACCAGTAATGTCACAATATATAATTACTCGTTCAAGAATTTTCAAATGCATACCTTCCAGTAATTGTTTGATCCATGCAATATTTGAGTAGTTTGCAACAGCAACAACATACTCTACTTCTACAGTAGACTGAGAGATTCATCCTTGCTTCTTGTCGATCCATGTGACAAGTCTGTCACCCATAAAGAATGCTCCTCCAGTTGTGCTCTTTTGGTCATCAATATTTCCAGCCCAATCATCGTCAGTAAAGACCTTAAGTTCAAATTTTCCTTCTCTTCTATACAATAATCCATATTCCTTGGTATTCTTCATATATCTTAGGATTGTTTTCATAGCAGTCATATGTGATTCGCTGGGATTAGCAAAAAATCTTGCAGCTATTCCTACAACATGTGCAATATCTGGTCTAGTATGTACAACATACATGAGTTTTCCAATCATTGATCTATACAAAGTTTGATTTACCTATGATGAATTTTCCTCTTTTTTCAGCTTACATCTAGTTTCCATTGATGTTCCAACTGGTTTGTAATCTTCCATCTTGAATATTAACACTTCTTTGATGTATTTAGATTTTGTAATGAAAATACCTTCATCTTGTTGCATAATCTATAGACCAAGAAAGAACTTGATCTCTCCAAACATAGACATGTCAAACTCTTTGCTCATTTCATTTTCAAATGATTTGCATAGAATATCATTGCTTCCAAATTTGATTTCATCAACAAATATCTTAGCAATCAAAATGTTAGCATCTGTATCTTCCTTCAAATAAAGATTATTGTTTTCACTAGTTCTTACAAATCCAATACTTATGAGATAGGAATGAAGTCTTTCATACTAGGCTCAGGGTTCTTGTTTCAATCCATACAAGGCTTTGTGTAGTCTACATATCATGTCCCTCTTGTCTGGATCAACAAACCCTTCTGGTTGTTCAATGTATACCTCTTCTTCAAGTATTCCATTTAGGAATGCAGACTTGACATCCATTTGGTATACCTTGAATCCTTTATATTCAGTATAAGAAAGTAATACTCTCACTCCTTCTAGCCTAGAAATGGGTGCAAAGGTCTCTCCATAGTCAATCCCTTCTTCTTGTGCATATCCCTTGCATACTAGTCTTTCTTTGTTTCTGGTGGCTTCTCCATTCTCATTTAGTTTATTACTGAATATCCATTTTGTACCGATTACATTCTTTTCATCTGGCCTCAGTACAAGTGTCCATGTCTTATTTTTCTCTATCTTCTCAATCTACTTGAATTCATATCACTAATCCATTCATCATTATCAAGTGCATCATTGATAAATTTTGGCTCAAAATCACAAATAAGACATCTTGTGTTTAGAGACTTACTTCTAGTTCTCATAATAGCTTTCTTGTCTCCAATGATCTGGTTATGTGGATGGTTCCTTCTAACATATCTGGAAAGTAAAGGTTCAGTTCTTTGTCTATCATCTTGATCATCATTGTGTCCTTCATTCTAATCTCCATCGCTTGGTACATCATCTTGAGCAATTTCTTGATTGTCGGTATTTCCAACCTGATTCTCAGGTGCAATAATTTGTTGCTCGGGAGCTATACATTGTTTCTCAGGTAGAGTGCTAGGTTCTTCATTGTAAACAAACCTATTGTAGTCCTCTGGTTCTTTTGTGCTTTCCTTTTCATTCTTATCTACAAATTCATATATCTTTACATTTGCACTTTCAACAATTTTGTTAGAGGCTTTATTGAGATATTTATAAGCCTTCCTCTTGGTGGAATACCTTAGAAAGATTCCTTCATAACTTTTGGAGTCAAGTTTTCCATTTCTATCATCTTTTAAGATATAACATTGACTACTAAAAATATTTAAGTAACTTACATTGGGTGTGTAACCATACCATAGCTCATAGGGCGTCTTCTTGGTGTCTTTCCTCAATTGTACTCTGTTGAATGTATAAATAGTAGTACATATAGCTTCCCTGCAGAAGATTTGGGTGACGCCTTTCTCTATCATCAGTGTCCTTGTTCAATCAACAATGGATCTATTCCTTCTTTCAGCAATTCAATTTTGATGTGGTGTTCTCAGCGTAGAGACCTATCTTTTGATTCCATCCTCATTACAAAAGTTAGTGAATTCATCTAAAATAAATTCCTCTCCTCTATCTAATCTTAAGCATTTCAATTTTTTACCACTTTGTTTTGCTACCATTGCTTTGTACCATTTAAACATCTTGAATGCTTCAGATTTATCTTTTAGAAACATTATTGCCATCATTCTAGAGTAATCATCAACAAAGAGAATAAAATATCTATCACCATGATAACTATTTTTTTTTCATGGGTCCACATAGATTAGTATGGACTAATTCTAGAATGGCATCAGATGTATGGGTTTTTCTTTTGAAACTAGACTTTGTCATCTTACCTTTTTGACAATTTTTGCACATGATATTGTCTAGCTTAATCATCGTCGGTAAGCCTCTTACATTTCTCTTTCTACTTATTTTTATCATGTTATCAAAGTTTACATGACGCAATCTTTTTTTCCACAACCATATATCTTTGTTTCTAGCCATTAAGCAAGTGGTGTTAGTATCATTCAAATAGAATAAGTTACCTTTTGTCTGCTCACTGGTACCAATCAGACTTCCTAATTTATTGAAGATCTTTTCCTTCTTATTTTCAAATGCTACTTTGTGACCCATATTATTCAACTGAGAAACACTCAATATATTATAATTCAATCCTTTCACCCAAAAAGAATTTTCACAGTTTATCAGGTTACTCAACATTATAGTTCCTTTACCTTTAACTGGACAAGGTGTGTCATTACCCATTCTTACTGAACCACCATTATAGTATTCAAAAGTCTCAATTTTTTTTTTGTCACCGATCATATGGTGAGTGTAGTCACTATCTGTGATCCAGACATCATTTTTACTAACTTTAGATATGAGTGCAGTTTCTACATACCTTTCTTCATCTTCGTCTGAATCTTCTTTTACTGCCACAAATACCATATCGATGTCTTCATCAGATTTGGTGTTAGTATCTTCATCTTTTATTTTAGCTAGGTAACTGGCCTTCTTTCCTTTGTCCTTGTAATCTTTGGTATCTATTCTTTCTGATTGTTGGTTGCTTCTGTAATCACCTCTATCAAACTTCTTTTCAAATGACCTGTCATTACTTTTGTCTTATTTTCTTCTATTAGGACATCTTGCAGCAAAGTTTCTAATCTCTTTACAATTAGAACACACAAGTGGTAATTTACCTTTGTATTTACCTTTGCCTCTCTGCATTCTTCTAGCCATAAGTGCTTCAATTTAATCAAGATCTTCTTCTTCACTTTCACTATCACTATGTTTTCTCATAGTGTGTTTATGACCTGATTTACTTATTCTTAAAGAAGATTTGAATGCAGCCTCTATGTTTAGTAAGACACTATTATCAAATTTATTCATCTCAAATGAAATCAGTCTTCCAATCAAACTATCTAGAGTAACATTGCTATTTTCTACTTCTCTCATTTCTTGTATGACAGATACTCTAATAGCATAAGTAGGCAGTAAGGTTCTTAGAATTTTACTTACCACCGTATCTTCATCTAGTATACCTCTAACTCCTCAGATAGCATTGACTATGTCTTTGATTCTTATGTTGTACTGAGTGATGTTTTCACCTTCTTTAATTCTAAGATCATCGAACTTTCCTCTAAGGCTTTCTGCCTTGGCTCTCGAAACATTTTTATCACCATGTAAAAGCTTCAATTTGACCCAAATCTGCTTTGAAGTTGTGCATGCTTTGACATCTTCAAATTCAGCATCGGAGAGTGAGGAAGCAAGCTCTATCATCATGCAGTTGTGCTCATGCTTCTCTCTCATTTGTTCAACTGTGGGTGCTCCTGTGGGAAACATATATTCAATATCTAAGTAATGAGTAACATCATTTCCAATACCTGATAAGTGGAGTCTTATTCTATTTTTCCATGAATCAAAGTTGTCTTTGTTCAACTTGGGAACATATCGTCTATTCATCTTGTGTTCTTTGGTTTAGGTCTTGAAACCTTGTTTCTAAGAACACAAGCTCTAATACCAACTATTAGTAATAACTGAGAGGGGGGGGTGAATCAGTGGCCTCAAAAATTATTCCTTAAATCAACCCTTCAAACTTAGTACCACAAAATAATACCTCTAGTTATCTTTAGTCCTATAAGATGAATGCATTTTAATACTTATATCAAATTACTACTTGTCAGAATGATTTGTAAAACCTTCTTCTGTATGTTTACCGATAAGCAGTCTTTCTATTTACCGAAACACAGTAAATAACTAGTGTATACTGATCAATCTAGATTGACTTAAGTGAAATGAAAAACAATAAAGTAATGACTCATAGACACATTAACACATAGATTTTTAATGTGGAAACCATGTTAAGGGAAAAACCAATGGGACTGGTACCCCAAAATTTCACTCTTCTGAAGTCAGCTCGGTTAAGAGCCAACCCTGTTAAAGGTTACACACACACTATTAGGTGTGACCTTGTTAGAGGATTTAAGTAGTAGTTTGTCACTTAGTATCTGACATCTAATGCTACCATCCTTGATCAAACACTCACTTGGCCTATAAATAGGTATCGGGCATATCCAATGCTACCTTTTATGATCAAAATGTTTGATACTCATTGGGATGTATCTCAATTACAAAAGACTTTTAGGTCCTGCTCAGTTAAGAGACTTGATGTTTCAATGGTTAAACTAAAAAAATAAATTGATCTGTTCACATATACAGCTTGAATTGCATATTTTTAGATCTATTGTAAGTGCATTACCTTTATGATCAATGTTATCAATTCAATACCTTTGCTCCACACTATTATGATCTATGATGTTGTATCTTTGTTCGTCAGTGTCTGTAGAATTTAGCTCTTTCCTTAGCTTGATTGATCAGGTTTGAATGAAGAATTTCTTCTCCTTCAGAATCTCTTTAGCATCTATTCTCTTGTCACTCCCCCTTTTTTTTATAATGAATAGGCTTGTCTCTTATAAAGACACGATTTCACCGTTTCTTCGCTTTCTTGATCTTGGCATGATCCACAATTCTTGTCAATTAGATTTAAAGTAAAACTCAGGTTTTATGTCATTGTGATCTTCTTTCCAACTGGACAAAGCATCTTTAAATCCTTTACTTATCTCCAGCTTTATCTTGTCCATTAAAACAATGATAAGTACCAGTTAAGTCTATTTTTAGCGCTTGACAGCTAAGCATTTTGTTGTTTCTGAACTCTTTGTTGTGTCAATCAATACTTCAGTTATTCATCGGTGATAACTGACTGTTCCATTAGTGTGACTTCAGTTGTCTTCAGGATCTCCATTTGTTGGGAAACATTGTAATTTTGTTTTTTGGGTTACACTGTTCTTTGCTCGTCGGGAAACACTGTGACTTTTCTCATCGGTAATGCTGTACATTTTCTTGTCGGGTAACACTATGAGTTTTCTCTCTTACTCTGTCTGTCGATGTGCACTCTGTCGGTGTATACAGTCACTTTGTGAATACTTGACTTATATGCATTACTAATAGCATAGTCTTTGATTCATCGGTTCTTTGAAGTCTTTAGCAATATTTCCATGACCATAGAGATTATATTAAGTTCACATCAATGACAATACAACACTTTAACTAATTTAATGTCTTGCATGAACTTTCTTATGTCTTTGTGATCATCAACTTAACATCTTCAAACATTCAATTAGTTATAGTTCATCAGTCGTAACTTAGAAAAATAGCACTACAATATTCTAGAAAGCACTTTGAAATGAATCAGTATGATTTTCTGTAAGTGTTTTTATGGAGTTTAAAGTATGTTATAGATTAAAATGGCAAATATTTATTTGATATATAACATTGGTTCAAATCTCCTTTGGTCCAATCTTGTTAAATCTTTAAATGAAATGGGTCAAGGGTTAGTCTCAATTAGTGCATTGTTGTGATCTATGTAAATTTTATTCCCTACGATGATACAAGTGATTGTTTAAATGCTAGATTAATAGTGTATATTTGACATGGTTATACTGGGATTCTATTAAGTAGTTTGAGTTGATTTTACCGTGAAAGAGTTATTCCAAGGTAGTACTATTAGATCTATGCTATGAGTAAAATTATATTATATAAAGTTGCTAATCACTCTGGTACCCTAATGGATCAGGCACTGATCTGGCTTTGTGATTCTTGCAAATATGTTGTTATTCAACCTTTTCTATTTCTTTCTGCAACAAAACAAATAAATTCATAACCCCTTTTATTTCTTTTGAGAATTGTTAAGTTGCTACATCTCATGGTCCAGAGAAAATTGTTTCAAAGAATTATTGGCCTGTATCTAATATATATCCCTATGGTGTTAGAATTTACATGAGATTTCTGTGTGCACTTATGGTTAGTAGAGTTTTAGTCTATTCTTTTAAGTAATAAAGGGTATCCCAACTTGGCCTTTTATAGCCTAAAGTGTATAGGGATGAAGTAGTGTCCATGTTAGTTGGTCTAGTCCTCTTTAAGGTTTTCAAGTATTGGAGTTGGCTACTCTATAGAAATTGTTCAAGAGTGTACTTGTAGTTGTACATTTTAGTGCAAAGCCTCTTCAAGAACCAACAATAACAACTTAAGATGATTGATAAAGAAGAGGAATTTCAAAGTTTGGGACACAATGAATAATGTGAAGAGAAACGGGTTAGAATTAAATATTACTAAAGAAAGTTTAGGAATATAAGTTTGAAGGATAAAAAATTAGAGCTAGGATGAATTGACTTAAGGCGGGGGATAGTGAGTCCTACTATCTAATTAATTTGATCAAGGGTAACTTGAAAATGGAATTCATTGAAGAAATCCATAATATAATTGGATAGTGAAAAATTAATAGGTTATTAATGAAGCACCCAAGGAATATTATTGGGTTCTTTTCTCATTAGAACAAGATAAATTTTTTTTTTGGAGACTATGAAGTGTAGACACCTAAAAATGGTTCATTGCCTATGCCCCCTTTTTAACATGTCTTCTATATTGTGTGTTTGATCTTTATCATTCACTAATATTGTGTCAATCTTCTATGTCATAAATTACTAACATTTCTCTCTTTATCAAATCGATCAATTTCCTCATCAATTCCGATCAACCCTAAATCGATCCTATTCGATCCTATTAAAGCCTAAACCATTCCAAACCTTCCTAAATCAATTCAAACCCATTCTATTCTATTCCTAATCACTTTCAGAATTGTTTTGATTCATTCCAACCATTCTAGGGCATTGTCCAAGATCATCAATGCCTAATTAACCCAATTTACAAACATATCAAAACCCTATTTCAATTTGATCAATCTTGTCATCATTAAATGAGCATTGTCCAAGTTCATCGATGCTTCGTATTCTCTTAATCAGCTATTTGATAACATTGTAAAATTTCATCGGTGTTATCGTTATCAATCTATCAATATCAATTCAAAAGTGTTGTCCATGTTCATCAATACTATTTTTGATCATCATTATTTCGGGAACATTGTCCAAGATCATTAATGTTTCCCCATTTCAATTTCAATCCTATGACGCCATCAAAGTTCATTAGCACTTTTCAATCATTTCCAAACATCATTATGTAGGCACATTGTCAAATCTCATCGATGCCTTGTGATTTCGTAAACTATTTTGGAACCCTCAAAATTGATCCTGATCCTTATCAATATCATCAAAATAATTTCAATTTCAGATCAACACCTTCAATTCGATCAATAATTCACTAATTTCCCCCTTGGGATGAATAACCCATAGTTTATCCCTAGGTCCTAATTGAATAAATAAATAAAATTTATTTATTCCCCTTTCCCTAAGTCTCCAACAATTAATTAATTTTTATGAATTAATTGGCTAATTTCAATTTATGAGATTTTCATAATTTCATAAATCTAATTATTGATTTTGTGAGGAATATTGAGAATATTGAATTATTAATTAATTTAATGATTCCTAATCCTACCTAATTTCCATATCCCTTAATTGAGGATTCACATCCCTATTAAGGTGCTTCATGAATATTCTCAATATCTCCTTATTTGATCTCCCCCATATCATGCTTCCTAACATCCTACCAACCAAAATCTACATTTATGCATACATTTTGTGCAATCTCACCTAAATGACTCCCATTTTCTATAAAATGATATGTATTTCTCTAAATCAAGGTTAGATCACTCTCTCCTAGTATTCTCACTTGCAAACTTGGTTTTTGAATCTTTGTGCAATACTGTTATTGTCAAAGAGCAACATCAAATCTAGTTATGGAGAAGAAAGGAGAACATGGGAGTTGCATTTGAAGGGAGTTCTTATTTTTTTTATGCTTTATATTTGCGAACTCTTGTTTTGAATGGATTTCATGATAGATTAGGGGTAAGTGAGAAAATATGGGGGACCAAAAAGGGGGTATAAGATGCCAATTTTTGTTTTCTGAAATCAACAAAATCTGAACTTCAACGACAAATTGAGGATAGTTACACTCAAAATTTTAAAATGTGACAAAAACAAGAGTTGTTCTACTCCGAATCTAGTTTATAAACTACTAATTTATTTTAGAAATGGTGTAGATTAAGGCCCTCAAAAAGGGGGATCACAAAATGTGGTCCTTTTTTGTGAAAAATATAACATAGCGTCTGGTGTGCTCCCCATAAAATGTTAACTTTAAAAAAAAAAAAAATAATAGCTCCAGTGAGAAATTAGCTAACACCACCTAGTTTATCCCAGATTTTTATACTAATTTTTTGATGAAAGTGTGAATTTTTTCCATTGTTCGAAGTGGACACATCCTGAAAACGTGAAATTTATGTGTGGTCTCCCTAGAAATCATTGAAAACTTTTTGAAAATCAAAACTTCTTTTTTGAAAAGTGTGTAGAATGGAGTCTAGTTTCTAAAAATGTATTTTTTTTTCAAAATTTGATAAACGAGCCAAAATCTAGGCCCAAATAAATACACGTTGGTTTTTGACAAAAATCAGACATACTTAGAAAAGAAATTAGAGATGAAATGCTTATCATAATGAGAATTCGAAATTAATTACATGGTTAGATAGCTATCAAAGAGATCTACAATAACATGTCGTCTGATTTTATTGATATTGAACCACGTGCAAACATGATGGGGAGCACACAAGAAAAAAGTTATTTTTTTGTAGGTTTGCTGGAAAACACGTCTCAGACCTGTTTGAATCCTCCAAGACTTTGGGTTGGAACTCCAAGGCAAATACAAGCCTTAGGCTTGGTAAAATTCAATGTCATTAAAAGGGAACATGCCCTATAGGGCGTACACCCTATATTAGATATAAAATAGAAAAATGAGAGAGAGAGAGAGAGAGAGAGAGAGAGAGAGAGAGAGAGAGAGAGAGAGAGAGCAATACAAAATATATCTCTTCAACATATAATCACATAGTAGTTCTTCTCTGAATCCAAGATTTATACAAATATAACATTTAATTATATTTGTATAAATACCTTTCAAGATTTTTGAGATAGGTTTTAGGTTCATAGGAGTTAAGATGTAGATTTTAGATTTTAGGGATTTAAAAACAAAAATCAGACGACCAAATTTTAGGCACATGAGGGTTCCCTAGATTTATGAACAAGTTATGGAACATTGTGTTAATTCATGTGGAAAGTTATATGTTGTACCTTATGAATGTTTATACATAATTTTGTTGGCATTATAACATTTTACTCATAAGATTTTAGTACGTGTCTTATGATAGAGTCCATAACAGAATGCTAGGACTTGTTCCAGTGTCTTGAGTGCACCAGAGGGTTCCCTAGACCTGTGAAATGGATCTTTTGAAAGTACTTGATGTTTTCATGGTTTGTGTGTTTGGGTAGGGGACTAGGTACCCTAGGTGAGTGGCTCACCATAGATCTCAGAACCCTAAAGTGGCTCTCTCTGGAACCCTAAGAATGCATATTAGGGGTCCTAGTACACATTAAGGGGTCTTAAGGGGTCATAGGACACATTATTATGTCTTAGGACCCATTAAGACCTCTCTCTCTCTCTCTCTCTCTCTCACACACACACACACACACACACACACACACACACACACACACACACACACACACACACACACACACACACACATATACAAACATACCTTCTTAAGGGGTTGTAAGTGGTCTATGGGGTCCTAGGACAGATTAATGTGTATTAGAACCCCTTTTCACCCTTAGGAAACATTAGGACCCCTTACCATTCATTAGAATATGGTAAGGGGTCCTAAGGGGTGATAACAAGTATAAGGAGTCATAAGGCACATTAATGTGTATTAGGACCCCTTAACAACCCTTAAAACTCCTAAGGTTTAGAGAGAGGGGTCTTCATAGGTTGGAAGGGGTGATAAGTTTTCCTACAAAACATTAATATGTCCTACAACTCCTTATGACCCCTTAGGACAACTTACATCCCCTTATCATACATCTTAGGGATCTTAAAGTGTCATAAGGGGTCATAAAGAGCTCTAGGATAAATTAATGTTTCCTAGAACACCTTAATTTGTCCTAGAACACCTTAAGATGTCTTACGATATCTTACCATACATTAGTGTATGGTATGGGGTCTGAAGGGGTCTTAAGAGGTCCTAAGACATAGTGATGTGTTCTATGTCCAGTTAAAAACTGTTATGACACCTAAGATGTAGAGAGAGGATTCCTAAAGGGTACTAAGGGGTCATTAGGGGTCCTACGACCCCTTATAATCCATTTATCTACATCTTAGGTGTGATAAAAGGTCATAAGGGGTTCTATGACAAATTAATGTGTGATAGGACCCTTTAAAACCCCTTGTCATACATTAGTGTATGACAAGGGGTCCTGAGGGGTCTTAAAGGGTCCTAAGACATAGTAATGTGTCCCAGGACCCCTTAAGACCACTGAGAAACCCTTAGGACCTCTTAAAATTCATTGGCTTATTGTAAGGGGTTGTAAGGGGTCCTACAACATATTAATGTGTTCTAGGACCCCTTAAGGCCACTAACAACCCTTTAGAACCCCTTACCATTCATTAATGTATGGTAATGGTTTCTAAGGGGTTGTAAGGGGTCTAAGAAGTCCTACGACACATTAAAAACCCTTACAATCCCTAAAATTCAGAGAGAGGAGTCCTCAAGGGTCGTAAGGGGTCATAAGGGGTTGTCCTAGGATCCCTTATGACCTCTTAGTACCCCTTATCATATATCTTAGGTGTCTTAAAAGTTTGTAAGGGATTATGAAGGGTCCTAGGACACATTAATGTGTCTTACGACCCCTTAGCATTCATTAGTATGTGGTAAGAGGCCCTAGCGGGTTGTAAGGGATCTAAAGGGTCCTAGGAAACATTAATGTGTCCTAAGACCCCTTAACAATCCTACTACCCCTAATATGTAGAGAGATGGGTCATAAGGGGTCATAAGGAGTGCTACGACTCATTAATTTGTTCTAGGACCCCTAAGGTCCCTTCACCATGTATCTTAGGGGTCCTAAAGGGTTGTAAGGGGTCATAAAGGGTCCTAGGACACATTATTGTGTCTTAGGACCCCTTAAGACCCCTTATCATTCATTAGTGTATGTTAAGGAGTCTTAGGACACATTAATATATCCTAGGACCCCATGAAAATCCTTATGACCTTTACGGTGTAGAGAGAGCTGTCTTAAGGGGTTGTAATGGGTCCTCACCTTCTCTCTCTCTAGAGTCCTATGACTATTAATGTTTTTTAAGGGGTTATAATGGGTCCTAATGTGCTATAATGGGTCGTAATGGGTCCTAAGGGATCATAATCAGTCCTAAGGGTTTGTAGGACCACTTATAACCCATTAGAACCCCTTAAGAAACATTAGGACACATTAAAAACATTATGAGACATTAGAGCCCATTAGTGCGTCCTACAATGATTAATGAATTTGGAGGGGTCCTAAGAGGTCCTAATGTGTCATAAGAGATTCTAATGTGTCCTAACATCTTGTAATTGTTCCCAAAGGATTGTAGGACCACTTAGTACCTATTATGACCTCTTATGATATATTAAAACCACTTAGAGCTCTAAAGAGTGTCCTCTCTCTCTCTCTAATGGGTCCTATGACTATTAATGTGCTCTAAGGGGTCCCAATGAGTCCTGATGTGTCCTAATGGGTCTTAAGGGTCGTAATGGTCCCTAAGGGTTCCTAGGACCACTTAAAAGCCATTAAAATGTCTTATGAGACACTAGTACACTTTAGAGTCCATTAGTGTGTCCTACAATGATTACTATGTTCTAAGGGGTTTTAAGAGGCCCTAATGTGTCCTAAGGGGTCGTAATGGGTCCTAAGGGGAAATAGGACCACTTAGGTCCCAATATGATATATTAAAACCACTAAGAACCCTAAAGAGTGTCCTTAATCAAGTCAAGGGCTTAATATTATAATCAATAGTCCACTGAGAATCATGTTCAAAACAATGTGGTGATTCCTGAAATTTGGCTAATTCTAAAATTTCCTAAAAACCCTCAAAATCTAGAATCTTTATCTTAACTCCTATGAAGTTGAAAACACTCTCAAACATCCTGGAAGTATATACATAAAATGTAACTTAAGTATAAGAAGTATAAGAAAGGAAGATTATGTAACTTATACTTAAATGTTGCATTTTATGTATCGGCGTAGTGCTGAAATTGGTCTGGCAGGGATTTCTTCCTCCCTCCCTTAAGAATTTTTCATTATGTTACATAAGGCGTATGCCTTATAGGGTACACACCCTATTGGATTTTATTTCCCAAGCCTTAGGCTTGGGTAATCAAATCCATAGCGCTTGCTCTCTATAGCATGTGCGCCCTATAGCGCATGCACCCTATGGCTTTTGGGGGACCAAAAAAAGTTTGGCACCTTTTTGGTCGCCCATCTTCGTGCATATACCTTTAGATAGGTTAGCATATTGATTAGGGTTTGTGATCTCCTAGATATGCTTAATATGCCTTTTTCTGGTCTTAAAATTGGTGAACTCGATGTGAAACATGCTTAATTGATAAACTTTTTGTGTTTTTGTCTCTTTTGCAGGTAATGGAAGAGAGTTGCACAAGTGGTCACTGATTTTGCACAGGTGGTCATTAAATCTGCACAAGTGATCACTATTTTTGCACAAGTGGTTAAGTCCTACATAGTTGGGACCCAGACCTGTGCACTTGGAGCCCAGAGCTGTGCAGTTGGTCACATGAGATCCATATTTAGGGTTTAGGATCATTATTTACATGTTTAGGAAGCATTTCTATATTTTATGCTTTCCCTTATTCTTTGTATCTGATTAAAGGTTAAAATGGATCCTAAACTATGCAAATGAACCCTAAATTTGGTTAATAAACCCTAATTTGGTTAATGAACCTAACATTTTGATTTTCAAGCCTAAAATGAACTCTCACATTTGATATGGGCTCTTAAAATGAACTCCACCTAGTTTAGGGTTACATGTGATCAAGCTTTTTCAAATTTCAATCAAACTTGAAATCTAGCCTAAGTAGGGGTTGAAATGGAATACTTTATGCAAGATCAAGTTCTTTAAGTTGACAAGGAACCTAAAACGAACATGCACTAACATTTTCAATGCAGGACATTTGTAGAAGACCTTGTGTTTTCTGAAACTTTCATGTGTGTTTTTGGTAGTTAGCAAACACTTCATCTTGGTGGTTTAAAATGAACCATTTCATTCATGTTCTTGAAGTGTCTTTTAGTTTTTAAATCCAAGGAAATTTATGGATGTATCCTCTCCCCTCTCCTTCGTGGACCTTGGGTGTAAGAGAAATCCATGCAAGTCCTTTAGTGTGGCTACCTCCCAAGTGCTTTAGTAGAGCCAGTGAGAGTGGATGCCAAACTAGTAACAGGCTAAAGCAAAGCCCATCCAAACTGGGATAGAAAATATGTCATTGTGTTTAATATCACAATGAATGGATGTTGAATGAATTATACCGGGAAGAAGATCTCCCTTAGTACCCTTGTGGTGCGTTAAAACCTACAGAACATAACTTCAGTAGGCTGGGAGGCCTCCATAATGGAGCTAATCTGCCACACATAAAACCACCCAAATGAATGCCCTTACTAAACACCATGTTATCACAAAAATCCCTTGGGAAGTGATGACCCTTGGGACTTGAAGCTTGGAGTACTTGAGAAGTGAGTGCACTGTAAGGAAGAGCCCATGCCTCTGAGCTTCTAGGTTTTTTGCTATTAGTAAGCACCGCTGAACTTCAGTTCAAGTGGGGATTCAACAAATACTGTCATTTCTATCCTTAGGAAGTGGTGTTCTTGTTCATTTTTACAATAGCCATTCTAAATGATGTGTCTTGTGTGCGTGTTTCAAACCTTAATAAAAATGAAAACATCTTAAAAAAACTCTCCTAAAGAACACTTTTCCAAATCAATCTTTAAGAACAATCAAATGGTCAAAAAACACCTTGTCTTTGAGTAAACATATAAACCTTGAAATTCTCAGATGGAACCTCTTGGCATGCTTGGTGGCGTTCATATTGCATATTCATGACCTAATCTCCTTCCATTTTTATTTGAAAAAATCCCTTGCATTATAGACCTCATATCAATCCTCATTATAGCCCCTTTTGCATAAGTCCTAATCATAGTCCTCTTGCATACATAGCTCATTTTAGATACTCTTTAGAAACTTTGCAAACAATCCTAGGAAGTATCCAAATCATCGAGCATTTCTTTATGGCGCTGAAAATAGGATCTTGACTTGGTTCCCTTTGGTCCCAAAATTTTCAACCCC
>MU223777.1:283628-307919 GCA_018584345.1 Thuja plicata
TTACTAAAAATAGCAAGTTTCCATAAATAGCAGCTCTGCACAAGGTAGCCCTTATTGAAAAGAAAACAGAAATATTTTTGGGTGATGCAAGATTGCCCTTACACCCAGGATGCTCCTGCATCACATGGTCTTAACAATAAATATACATCTCAAGGCGTTCGTATCCCTTCAAAATCCAAATACAGATGTATACCTCCCCCTTCAACCCTTCCATCCATCTTAGGTCCATATATTGCTCCCTCCACTAGCTCACAATCCCCTTACCCTTTCCCACATGCAAGTCAGAAAAGGCATACACCCTGGAGAACCTTCCATCCATCCAAAATAGCACCATACAATTCCTATCCATCCATGAATTCCATTCCCTTTCAAAGAAATTTGGATGCCAAGAATAAAATCTACAAATCAAGAAATCCACATGCTATCAAGGATCAACATGTCCTATATAATCAACATGTACAAAAAAAAGAAAAATGTGATCCTAAAAGAAAAATGTGATCCTAAAAGAAAATTCCAAAAGGCCACAAAGGCCCATTGAGCAAAAAATAAAGTCAACAACCATATGGGTTCTTAAATCCATTGTGCAAGCAATACATTCAAAGGACCCTCAAAAGAATTAAAAGAAAAAATTCATGTGGATTCCCAAGAAGCTTCTTGAAAGAAAAAGTCCTAAAGAAAAATCTAAAGTGGCATCCAAAATTGCTATCCCTCCATATAAATGTCTTTCATCTTCCAAATCCATTTTGGATCCTTGCATCCCAAAATCCATATCCATTCCTTCATTAATACCTCAAACTCCAAAATCTCTTTTTCCTCATTCACTCCAACACCCCTCAAGGTGTGTGCCAATGTTGTTCTTGCATCCATTCCCTCCATCATCGAACACCTGCTTTCCAACCTTTCATCCAACCTATCCAATCATTTGCATAAAGCTTGTCCCATCTGTATCCAATCACCCACTTCATACCCCTTTGTCATTACCCTACCAACCTTTTTGTGCAGTATCTTTCAAAAGCACATTTCAAAGAGTAAGATGCATGAGCCCTCCGTCCATGTCATTTCATGCGTCTAGTTTTTTTTTTGAAAAAGACAAAAATTCAATATATATATATATATATATTGAAAAAAATAAAGCAAAATGAAAAAGAAAAAAAAGCTTCCCTGATGAAAACCTAGCAAACATGCATCTTGGTAACACAAAAAAAAAAGAGTCAAGAGAAATAATTTCATCCAATAGTGAAAATATGGCAAACAAGAACTTTGGGAAAGTACCATGATGAAAACCTGGCAAACAAGTGCTTTGGGCAAGTACCATGATGAAAACTTGGCAAACAAGCATCATGTGTAATTCTATGAACTTCTTGCAATCTATACTTGGGGGCAGATTTCATTGGTGTTATCCTCCATTACTCCTATTATTATCCTCCATTATCCCCAGCATGTCCTCCATTATTGTATGTCTTTCATATCCATTATCATATCCCCTTTCCCCAACTTTGATCTTCACGCGGTTACAAATCTTCCTTGAAGCATCACATGTCCTATCTGTTTTACATTGTCTTGATCCCTTTGGTCTATATTTCCTATCCTATAACAACCTTTCATCCATATTCCATATCCCTTCTCATTATCCCCGATTGATCTTGTAGATCCTATCCATATCTTATCATTTTCCTATTCATATCCTGTCATTATCCTATCCAGGTCCTAACAATGTCCTATCCAACTCCCTATCTTGGTCTTGATGTAAAATAAAGATGTTCAACACAAAATATGTTTTCAAAGAAAAACCTCTTGACATGTCCATTTCTTGCATTCTATCCACTTCACTATTTTCCTTATCCGATCATTGTCTTGCCCAATCCCTCGGCTTGGTAAATGAAAATGTTATCCCATTTCTTGGATAGCCCTTTGCACCTAATAGATCCAATGCAATGAATCTTAGCCTTCGTCCATATACAATTCTATTTTTCCTTTCACAATGTCCCTATCTTGCTAGACACTGTGGGCAATTTCAAAAAATCCTAAAAGTCCAAATAAGTAGCTCAAAATCGAAATAAATCAAATGATGTCCTAAAAAACTCTAAAAATCCAAATAAGCAACTCAAAATTCCAAAAGAATCAAATAATGTCTTCAAAAAATTGCTAAAAATCAAATATGATGCTGGAAAATCCTAAAAAAATAATAAAAAACTCTTGAAAAAAGATCATCACAAAAAATTTCAAATATGTCAAAATCCTAAAAATTGCAAAAATTCTCTTCAAAAATCTACAATAAATTTGTACATACTTGTCTTCGTTTTGTGAGACGATCATCATGTTTGCGGACATTAGTGGAAGAATCACAAGTCCTATGCTTAGCAAAATCATGTTCTCACAAACGTGATTTCGATCATTGTGACTCAACATTCAGTCTAGTTGGACTTGTTCCATCTTTTGATCTTTACTATCAATCACTCAACCCAAGCTGTCAATCAATTATTTGATCAGTTAATTTCCAACCTAAGCTATCAAACAAAGAACATTTAATTCAAGTAACAAAAATATCAAAATGGTTGTTAGCTCACATTGTTTCAGTGAGTGTTGTATCTATTATTGAATTTCTTTTCTGATCATGTTCCTATGCTACTCGATGATATTATTTGAACTTGCGAGAGTAGCTGGGATGGTTCGTGATCAGTTTTTATTTTTCTTCTGTAGGTTTGATGATCTCATGAAATTCTGGGGCATGCCTACTATATGCCTCAGGATGGAGCATATCATCCTTTGTCTGCATCATGTTTGTTAATGCAAAAGGATGACTTTTTCACTCTGGATTTTGTGCAATAATGCGTTGCATCCAGCTTTGCAATATAAAAATAAGCTCTTATAACATAATTTCACTTCTGAAAGCAAAAATATTTCTATCTTACTAACATTTCTTCATCTAATTTCTTCTTTCTCCTAACATTGCTTGTGTCAATCCTAGCAATCATCCTTCTTTTAAAAAAAATGTCCTCATATCAATTTTTACCCAATTTTCTGAGTGTGCATCCTACCTCCATTTTGTCAATCCATTGGGGCATGATATTATATTTTTCTTTGAGCCAACGCTCATAATCACATTGTCTCAAAGATGGACAAAATGTAGAAACCTAAAAATGGTTCATTGGATATGCCTCCTTTTTAACATGTCTTCTATCTTGTTTGTTTGATCTTTATCATTCACTAATATTGTGTCATTCTTCCATGTCATCAATTACTAACATTTCTCTCTTTATCAAATCGATCATTTTCCTAATCAATTTTGATCAACCCTAAACTAATGTATTTGATCCTAAACTGATCCTATTCGATCCTAAACCATTCCAAATCTTCCTAAATCAATTAAAACCCATTATATTCTATTTCTAATCACTTTCATAATTGTTTGGACCCATTCCAACCATTCTAGGGCATTGTCCAAGATTATCGATGCCTAATTAACCCAGTTTCAAAACTGATCAAAACCCTATTTCAATTCGATCAATCTTGTCATCATTTCAGGAGCATTATCCAAGTTCATCGATGCTTTGTATCCTCTTAATCATCTATTTGATAACATTGTCAAAGTTCATTGGTGTTATCGTCATCAATCTATCAAAATCAATTCAATAGTGTTGTCCATGTTTGTTAATACTATTTATGATCATCATTATTTTAGGAACATTTTCCAAGATCATCGATGTTTCCCCATTTCAATTTCAATCCTATGACACCATCAAATTTTATTGGCACTTTTCAATCATTTCCAAACATCACTATGTAGGTGCATTGTCAAAGCTCATCGATGCCTTGTGATTTCCTAAACTATTCTGGAACCGTCAAAATTGATCCCGATCCTTATCAATATCATCAAAATCATTTCAATTTGATAGCTACACCTTCAATTTGATCAATAATTCACTAATTTCCCCCTTGGGATGAATAACCCATAGTTTATCCCTAGGTCCTAATTGAATAAATAAATAAACTTTATATATTCCCCTTTCCCTAAGTCTCCAACAATTAATTAATTTTTATTAATTAATTGGCTAATTTTAATTCATGAGATTTTCATAATTTCATAAATCTAATTATTGATTTTGTGAGAAATATTGAGAATATTGAATTATTAATTGATTTAATGATTCCTAATCCTACCTAATTGCCATATCTCTTAACTAAGGATTCACATCCCTATTAAGGTGCTTTAAGAATATTTTCAATATCTCCTTATTTGATCTCCCCCATATCATGCTTCCTAAAATCCTACCAACCAAAATTCTCATTTATGCATAGATTTTGTGAAATCTCACCTATATGACTCTCATTTTCTATAAAATGAGACACATCTATCTCAATCATGGTTAGATCACTCTCTCCTAGTATTCTCACTTCCAAACTTGGCTTTTGAATCTTTGTGCAATAGTGTTATTGTCAAAGAGCAACATCAATTTTGGTTATGGAGAAGAAAGATGAACATGGGAGTTACAATTGAAGGGAGTTCTTAGTGTTTTTATGCTTTATATTTGTTAACTCTTGTTTTCAATGGCTTTCATGATAGATTAGCATATTGATTAGGGTTTGTGATCTCCTAGATATGCTAATATGCCTTTTTGTGGTCTTACATGAAGTAGTTCTTAGATATTATCCTAAGGGAAGTCTCTCTTTAGAATGAAAAATATATTGATAAGAACATAGTAGTCCAAGAATTTTATGATACTATCTTGTCTATGGCTTGAGGGAAATAACTTGGTATAGATGATTCTCCTCCTAGGGTTTTTAAGGTCAACATTGAATTGATTAGTCCTCAACTGTTGGAAGTCTATACTACTACTTTTGAACAAGGATCACTTGGAAAAAGAGATAAATAAAGGAGTCATCAAGTTGATCCCTAAAGAGGGGAAAAAATATAGTATAAAATTGGAGGCATATTACCCTCGTTAATCTTTCATAAAACAATCTAGCCAAAACACTTGCAACAAGATTAACAGGTCAATTAAGATAGATTAACTTGGTCACTTAGACTTGTTTTACTAAGGGGAGATATATTCTTAAAAATGTGATTACAAGTTGGGAAGCCCTTAATTGTGCTAACCATAAATCTGAAGACTGTATCATGGTGCTTATAAAATTTGAGAAGGCCTATGATAGAATTGAGTAGCCATTTATTATTGTATGCTTAAATTATTTATTTTCCCCCATAGATCGTAGAAGTAAATTGAAATTCTATTAAAATACTCTTCTATTATGATATATATATGAATGGAGGACTCTAAAAGTCCATTGTGCTTCAAATATCAATTAGGAAAAGGTGTCCAATTGCCCGAACCATTTTTGTAATTGCAACTAATGCACTATATTACATACTCAAAGAAAAAGAGCTAGGACCACCAGTCAAAGGAATCTGACTCCCAAATGAGGACTCCTAGTGTTAATTCCCGAATCAACACATTGGAAATCGTATGAACTTGTCTACTCAATTATGAGATTGTCCAATTGACTTGGACAACAAACAAGAGTAGTCAATTATTATCCTCCTCCCCTACACTTTAGGCTCTGCAAAAACGAGGGTGGGCCTATATCGTAACCTATTCTCAGGCTCAAGGATTTTTATAGAATATAGAAATGCAAATAAAACTTAGGTGATCTGTCAAGATGACAAGTGAACTCTTGAGGTAGATCAAATGGTGAATATCATAACCATTAAATACTTCAATATTATTTGAATGCTTTGATAAAATTAATTTTGAAAGAATGTTTTATAATAATGTATAGTTTGTTAAAGAATGAATGTGTTATAAATGAAAATACAAACCATATTCAATATCATACTAGTTCATTGTCCTTCTTACGTAATAAAATTGTCTTTATGATCATATGTATAACCTTATGAGACAATATTAAACTATCCACAAAATACCTCTATATGTTCAAATAATTTGAATTTGTATTATAGTTGGTCTTATTGATTTTGACTTTTCTCAAAAAAGTCAACAAGGCAGAATAAAATTTGATAACCAATCCTTATCCTGATGATCAAACTATAATAAATTAAAAATAGTATTCCTTAAGACTGCACATTTAGCCTCTATTTTTAGAAATAGAAGCACAAGGAACTAAGTAGTAAGACAATAAGATCACACCTTTCAAAGAACAAGTTTCTGATTTATATTAATCCTAAGAATATGATTGCTTATAGCTAGGCATATGGTTTTAAGAAAACATCAACTATGCATTGTAAAAATATATCTTTCAGTTAAATGAAAAGGCATACCCATTCATAAAGATTTATTACATATTAACTACAAATTAATCAAACTTTCATAACAAATGTATTACATAAGATCTTCACAAGGTGACATTTTGAATCATTTTGGCTTAGTAAATAATTTGTAATAGATTGTGATATTTTGATGGTTTTAGAAAACAATTTACCAGGGGCACATGTATCTAAATTGTGGGAAGTACCTTTTATTGTGATATCCAACATGATGATCCATTCTATCTACAAAAGTTGTATCCTCTCATCCCACGAATACACCCACAGTCTTTTCCACCGTTGAGATTCAGCACAAAATTAAATACATTAATCATGTTTTAATTATTTAAGAAAGTACAAATATACATGTTGTTGGAGAATGTTCTTCATTTATTTCTATCAACGCTACATGTCACATAATCATTAATTCTCCATCTGAAAGCTTGACTGCTTGCTAAACTCACGATCTAGAGGCCAACCATTGTCTCCAACTCGCTAACTGAAAATTTCCAAATTCTAAACCTTTGCGAGCTGGTGACCAAAGCTTTCAAACTATCCATCACCAATTCTTGACTTATAACACAAATCACTATCCATACTCATGACCTGGTGACTAAACCATAAACTTAACCTCTCTCCAACTCAAAAACCTTTTATGCTATCTAAGTTAACTAGTACGAGTTGTCTACAACCATTAATCATTCACATCCTATATATGTGGCAATCACTCGGTAACTCTCCAAATAACAATATTATATTGCACATCTCCTCATGAACTAGTGACTAATTATCGATTTTTCACACTCTTGACACATGGTGGTTACTTTTTGACTCTCCCCCTCTTCCCTTAACTTCCACTTTAACCAGTGAGCTCGTGACTATCCATTTTCATTGATTCTCCACATCGTTCATTAAATGCTATCCAAGCCCATGACCTAGTTCCCACTGTTGTCCCCAGATCTTGGATTTTTTGACTAACTGTTACTATTTGCCATGACCTAGAGATTATCCTTTGTAGCAAGCTCTCAGGTTGATTGTCTAACTGCTACTTTAACCCATAAGCTTGTGACTAGCTTCCACATGACACCTTCTGATTAGTCTATCTCTCTACATCCACCAATATTACCTATGTAGGCCCATAAAATTTCCTCTATGCCATTTTCCAACTCTCCACTCTGAGCACCCTCCCACCAAAAACATACTACTTTTGGCAACATAATCTGTGACTATTTTACATATAAAAACATTGTGTTAATCCTCAAAATAGGCAATGTGGGATAAGTGGGTTACAATAATTCTTCAATTGCAACCTTCACAGAGCATGTTTTTTCTTCAAAGTTGAAACATCTCACGTGCTTCATGCACTTTCCCTTTTTCATGATATCCTATGATCAATCTTGCACACAAAAAAACTCATAGTAACTATTCTCATGATTGATTCAACATGGTAACATATAAAAAACAATTGGACAAATGCATATTTATTGCAATAAAATAGGCTAAAAGTATAGAAATTAAATTGGAAATTTATGTTCTAATAGTGGCTCTTTCTAGGGATGTATGTTCCTATGTGGACATACCGAGATTCCAAATATCTCTAGAGAAGAAGATCATTAGAGTATTACTAGAAAACTTTAAATAAGAAACTTATAAGAAAAACAAAGAAAATAGTATTCTATCTAAATACTCCTAGTTTTTCATCAAGAGAAGAAGTGCTTAAGGTATTGTGTATGTACTAGGAATTCCTAAATGTCTTCATCAATACTCTATAGGAAATATTAGTTTTCTCCTCCTTCATCCACAACAATATAAGGTCCGAGCCAAAGTGCTTCAAATTTCCCATGTTTCCCTTTGTCCTGATCCTTAGAATTCCATTTTAATACCCACTCTCCTTCCTTATAAATTTTTATATGTGATCTCTTGTCATACAAAACCCTGACTTGCTATTGTTTCTTGATATTGGACTATTGAGCTTCTCTCCTAAATTTTTCCAATTGTCCTAATTTTGATAACATTTCTTCCATGAAATTAACATCCTCAAGATGTTCATTTGTGAAAAAATTGTATACTGGAAGAAAGTTATTCAAAGGAAATCTAGCTTCCTTCCCATAGAGTAATTCATATGGAGAAAATCTTGTAGACTTCTTGATAGAGATTCTATCAGACCATAATGCTAAATTTAACTTTGAGTCCCAATCTTTTTTGTTATTATCTAACATTATTTTGATTACCTTCAAGATGTTCTTATTGTTAGATTTTTCCTGGCCATTTCCTTGTGGATGGTATGGTGAAGAATGAGACAAGGTAATTCCATGAGACTCACAAAAATTAGAAAATTCGTTATATCTGAAACACATTTCATTATTCACCACAATTTTATAAGGAACCCCAAACCTGGTTAAAATATTCTCCATTAGGAACTTAATCACCACCATACTTATAGCCTACCTCATTCGTATAGCTTCCCCACATTTCATGAAGCAGTCTGTTGCTACTAATATCCATCTATGTCCTCCATTTTAATTATTAGTTATTTGTCATGTGAAATAAATTCCCCGCATTTGGAAGGGATCTTCAATATGTTAAGGTCTGAGAGGTAAACCTCCATCATACTTTAGCTTCCCTAAAAATTTATCGCATACTTCAAACTTTATGACATATGAATAACAATATTTCAATATATGAGGCCAATAATAACCAACATGTAAGATTTTATGTGTTCTAGTCTTAGCAAAAAAATGTCCTCCACAAACTCTTTCATGTAACTCCTTAAGGATTAAACTTGCTTGGTGTATGTCTAGACCAAATAATAATTAACCATTTCTATTCTTCCAATACAAGTCTCCTTGAATTAATACATACCTAGATGCTTTCACTTTTATGGTTCTCTTCTGGCTATCAGTGAAATCTTTATGGTATTTCATATGTCTTAAATAACAAACAATGTCCTTATACCATGGGCATCATTCAATACTTACCACTGAATGCTCCAATTCCACTTGATGTACTTGATCTGCCTCTAAATTGGAATCTTCCATAACTCTTGCAATACATTGGCCTCTCACCAGTTTGGTTCAATCTGAATATCAATATTGAATTCATGAATCTGATTGATCCACCTACATATTCGGCCAATAGTTTTTTGATTGTCTAAAAATATCCTTCACTGCTACATTTGGCACATCAGTTATTACACTTTCTCCAACCAGATAAGGCCTAAAACATTTTACTTCCTTCAGTAAAGCATAATATTTCTTATCATTTATATCATAGGTCAATTTTGTTGCTTGAATAATTTTTCTAAAAAATGTCACAAGTTGTTCATATCCTTCATCTTTTTTCTGCCACGTGACAGTTGTTATTGTGTGATAGAATGCAAATGAGAAAATATGAAAAGGTTTTGAAAAATATGGAGAATTGAGAAAATTCTCTTCTTTTATTTCTATTTTTTTAATATTTTCAAATTCTTCCAAAGCTTCACTTGTCCACTTTCCCTCTACTCCCTTTTTAAGCATTTTTTCAATTGGTTTTACAATTTCAGCGAACTTTGATACAAACGCCCTAACAAAATTGATCTTCCCAAAGAAATATTGAATAGCTGTGACATTTTTAGGCACTTAGATCTTATCTATGGCATAAAACCTCTTATTTTCTCCCCTTACACCTTATTTATATACAATATGTCCTAATATTTTTCCCTTTTTAACTCCAAAATGACATTTTTTTACGATTGGGAGATATAACATATTTCAAGGCTTGTAGGAAGATCTTCTCCAAATTGTTGAAGTGGTCTTCAACTTTGTTTGAATATGATGTCAGATCATTTTGATAAATAGCTAAGATGATGTCAATCAAACCATCAAAAGACGCATCCATAGCTATTTGAAAAGTAGCTCTAGCATTAGTAAGTCCAAAAGGCATTCTTCCATACACATATGTTCCCCATGGAGTTGTGAAAGTTGTTTTATACTATTCTGGCCCCTTGACCTTTACTTGGTTATATCCTGAAAATCCATCAATCATGGATAACAATTCATTTCCTATCACCTTCTATAGAAAAGCTTCCATGTTACAAAGTGCATCGTTATCGTTCAATGATGACACATTTAAATTTCTAAAATCTACACAAAACCTTATGTCAGCATTCTTTTTCCTAACCGAAACCAATTTGGATACCCATGTTGAATGTCTGATTGGTTTGATGATTCCTTTATCCCTCAATTTCAACTTTTATTTCATTTTTGGAGCCAATGTTGGGTTTATGGGACGGTGCCTTTGCCTAAATGGTTTTACATCTAGTTTTAGAGGTATCTCATGCTGAAATAGAGCCTCCCTATATCCTTTGAGTTCATCATATGTCCATGCAAAAACATGAAGATATTTTCTTAATAAGGCTATTATCTCTTTCCTGATTATTGCAGTAAGTTTCTTTCCAATGTATACTTCCTTAGGAATGTGCTCATTTCCAAAATTTATCTTCTCTACATCATCATTATTTAAAGGGCTTCACTTCCCCTTAACTTTATCTTTAGTGTCATAAATCCTCTTTAATGCAACTAACCCCTTAGGAATTTGGTTTGTCTTTATTTGAACAACCTCTTTTCCAAAAAAATTCTCTTTACGTTCCTCTTTCTCCACATATACATTCCAATATATGAGTTGGTCCTCATACTATTCTAAACATGTGATAATTTTACTTACATCTTGGTCATCCTATAAAATCTGCCAATTCTGCACATTGTCTGGTATTGTTGGCCTAGTTTTGATTTCTACTCGTGTTATCTCATCAAATAGTACATCATTGTGCTTGATATCCAAGTTATCTATAAAATATGATAGAATAATTTTAGATATATCAATCCAATTAATTGCAAATGCATCAAAAACTTCTACGAAATCCCAAACCTCATTTCTATAGCATTTTAATTTTGAGTTTTTGGTAACAAATTTAATTTTAACTTGAGAAACAATTAATTTAGAATCACCGTAGATAGTTAATATTTTTATTCCATGCTTATTTGTAATTCTAATGTCTACTAAAAGAGCCTCATATTTGGCTAAATTATTTGTACATTCAAAAGACAAAAGGAATGAGTAGTTAAAAAGAGTTTCCATTCGAAGAAACAAAGATAATTCTAGCAGCATTCCCTTCCTTACTGTATGCACCATAAAAATACATTTTCCATGTTATATCTTGATCTTATTTAACATAAATCTCAATTTTTTCAATATTTTGCATTGCATTTTTAGTAATACTTACTTTGAAATTATCCATGTCAGTGTGACAAAATAAATTCACCTATTTTGGATCAACATCTTCAATGATGTATGATCTAGGATCCCTGAAAATTCTCACTTCTCTTCCCTTCACTTGAATAATAACATAAGATAGATCCAATTTAATATGACCACCTACTAAATTAGACCATTGTCTAGTAGAAGCATTATATAATTAGTAGGTACTTCTACCACAATAATATGAATTCTATATGACACTTCAGAACATGTAGGAAATTTAAATTCTATATTTTTCATTATACCAACAACGGGCACAGATCTAATATTCATAGCATAACATGTTCCATAAGTTGTATCAACTTTCATTCCAACATATTTCATAACTTCTAATGACAGGATGTTTACTGCTGCTCCTAAATCTATCATACAGTTCTTAATAAATTTGTTGTTAATTAACAATATAAGATAAAAAGGATCTACTTGTGTTCCATTTTAAGTAATAGAAGTGCCTAGATAAACAATTGGTGGCTCTTCATTTACTTTTTCTTGATTAGATTCTTCTTTAGAAACATCACCTACACTAAACAATATTTTCAAAGTTATATTCTTATAATCTAAAATTTTCATGATTTCAAACAAAGGAACATAAATTTTCAGCTATCATAATGCATTAGACATAAAATAATTACTAAATGAAGAGTTTCTACAAAAATTTGGCTTGTCTACTATTTTTTTTAAAATCTTGGGAGCTTCTACCTAGTGTCCTCATTTCTCAGTGTTATCTTTGTTCGTTTTTAAATTTCACATCTGGCTACTATTTTTCTTTGTTTCTTTGAAAAATATTCCAACAGGCTTTCCTTGATCAACAGTCAATGTTTTATTCCTCAAAGAGTAATTACTTTTTGCTTCCTCAGTTGCTACTATAGTATAAGCTCCCTTTTATTCATATTTTAATCTTGTTAACACTGGAACTCCTTCTTGTTGTTCATCATATTGATATTTTTTTTAAAATCACCATCATGTATATACTCTTCATAAGAAGAATAGTAATCATCTCTCCCCCATAAGGGTTCAAATGAGACTGCATTCACCGATGGGTATTGGTTATTTCTATGATCTTCTTCCTCCTGCAAACTCTAGACTACAACTCCATTCTAAGGAGAATGTGGTTATGTACATGATTCACACCAAGTATTAGTTTCTAGAAACTGGTTGCTCCTTCTCAATGGATGAGGGGTATCCTTAGTATAATTTTCCTTTTAGGTTACCATCTTTCTAATTTGTATTATAAGGAATATCTTGCAATCTAAGCCTATCATTTTTGTAGAATGGTGGCATGTCATTACTGGTTTATTTTCCCTTAAAATATTTGAGCATGTCCATAATTTATTTGGGATCATCCTTTTTAGGGGCTTCAGGATTATACAACTTAAAATCATCCCTCTTATTTATTTTCCCATTAGCTTTTATGTCATTTTCAATTTAGTAGTGCTAATTTTTAAATCTTGTTGAAACGTTGTTGGTCTGTGTAATTTCATTTCATAATGATTATTGCTCTCAAATGCACTTAAATAAAAATCAATCAAGAAAGTATCAACGGGCCTTATAGCCCTTGGTATTGTATTTAGCAGTTTGTTGAACCTTTTATTGAATTCTAAAACTGATTCCTTGAAATTCTTCTTTAGACTAGTTAACTCATGTGAAAAAAAAAGTGTCAATATGATCACTAAATTGTTCAATAAAATGAGTTGAAAACTCTTTCTACATTGAAATTGATCTATCAAGAATCCATCTATATCATTATCCAACATCTTTAGATCATGACTACATAAATAGTTTCATGAATACATCTTCATGGTGGATCTCAAATTCCTCAATTATATTTTTTAGATTGATCACATGTTCTTCAATAGATTCTATTCCATTACCATTGAATTTCTGAATAGCTATCCTAAAATAATTTTGAATAGGGTTTGTAAAATCTACTATTCCACTAAAATCCAACTGCATGTATTTATCAACCACCATAGGTTCTCTTAAACCAATATTATGTCTACCATCATTTTTCATTCTTGGCCCATGATTTTGATGGTATGCATAAATCCTATGTTCTTACCTCTGTGATTTTGATGGTCATTACCATAATTATGTTGTCTTGGATTACCATGATCATGATTTCCTCCATTGTTCAGTTTTCTCTAATGGCCACCTATCTCACTACCATTGTTATTTCTTTCATATCTTCCACTCTTTTTTGGTTCAAACAATAGATTAGTATGGTTAGTGCTTAAAAATTTCTCTCCATTTTTCCTATGAGGAGGATTTTTTATATATAGGTTATATCATCCCTTGGCATCCACTAATCTCTCCATCATTTTTCTCTTGGTGTTTCATCTTTATTTATTTTCTCTCATGGTAAACAAATTGCACTTCTATGTATACTCATTTTCCTTAATATTTCATTTGGTTGCCTCTTAAGAGCTCTGACCATCTATTCATCATTTGAGCCCTCATTAGCTATCTCACTAAAAATAACATCCCATTTTTTATCCTTTTCTTCTTTATTTGCTTCTTCAAAATTCAACTCATGTTGAGGCTTGTGTTCTTCCATATATATTTATGAAAAATGATTTTAATTTTCATCATTATTCTCATGACTATGATGACATAACTTCGGGGCTTCTTCTTCAATGAAAATTCCTCTTTCCCTATTAGGGAACTTCTTATAACCTATAAATTCCATTTTTGAGCCTGGCTCTTGATATTACTCAAATTTCTCTTTGGAGTTTACTCAATATGGTTGTTATTTCCTCTATTAAAGGATCTTCTTCCCCACATGAAACTTAATGATAAGTGTTTAGGATCTTCACTCACCCTTTTGTAGGACCAATTAATAATAAAAAGATTATTATAGAGTTGCCACCTCACTTAGAGGAAGATAACACTTATTTTTTTCAGTTTGTATTTGTTGGAGATTTACTTCTGGCAGCTAGTTGATTGTATGTTTGTCATTGATGACAACATATAATATACAACAGTGTTCTATATGTACTTATCAGAATAATTCTATTAAGCCTTGCATGGTTATATTCATTTTTTAGACATGCTTTGTATGCTTTGTTCATACACACAGACTAAGATATGAAGTTTTGATGACATGTAACTGATTAAATGATTGACTATATTAAGTTGAAGATGATGCAAGACATTAAATCAGTTAATGGTTTGTATTGTCATTGATGTCAAATTGATATCATCTGTATGGTCATATACATAATGACAAAGACTTTAGAGAACCAATGGAATAAAGGTTATGCTTCCAGTAATGCATAAAAGTCTATTATTCACTAAGTGACAGACTACACTAACGGAGTACACACCATCGGTAAAGACAGAGATTAAATTCAAAATGATACCCAATGAGAAGAAAATAGTATTGCCCGATGAAGCAAAATCACTTGATGCCCGATGAACAAAATCCAATGTTGCCCGACGGACGAAGATCCCGAAGCTAACTAAAGCGACACTGACAGAACTAGTAGTTGTCATCGGCGATGAACTACAGAATTGACTGACAGAACAGAGAGATCAGAAAATGACAAAATATCTAGCTGGCAGAGCTAAAAGCTAGACTTAATTGGTTGTTTTATTTGTTTTATTCGACCACAGTTAAGTAAGTGATTTGTACAGTTGGCAAGAAGATAACTACAAGATAAATCAGGAGTTAAAGCTATAAATCAAATTGGCTGGATTGTTTTTCACGCCAAGAATCAAGAATCAAGACTCAAGAACCTATAATTAAGGAAAATCATGTCTATTTAAGAGACAAGCATAATTAATTCTAATAGGTGGTCAATACACAATCAGATACATGGGGGAGTGAACTGATAGAAGATGCTGAAGAGAAACTGATGAAGGATTAACTTCATACAGTCCTAATCAATCAAGCTGAGGGAGAGCTAAAGAATTTTGTAGACACCGATGAATAGAAAAGCATAGCATCATAGAGAAAAAAGAAATAAGTACAAAGGAATTGTAGTGTTACATTAATCAGAAAGATATTGTAAGTAAATAAATCTGAAAATCTGCAATTCAGTTGCATTAGAAATACGTCATTTTGTTTCAGTTTAACCATTGAAGCATTAAGTCTCTTAACAGAGCAGGACTTAATAGTCTTTTGTAATTGAGGTATATCCTAACAGATTACCAGAAGGTTGACTCATGATAGTAGCACCGGTCTTACCTAAAGCCTATTGACAGTCTAAGAAGGAGGCTGATTCAAGGATGGTAGTAAGATTTTGCATAAAGCCTATTGACAGTCATGAGATTGATTCAAGGATGGTAGTGTAGATGCTAGATACTTAGTGACAACCTATGTATTGAAAATCCTCTAACCAGGTCACACTTAACAGTGTGTTTGTAACCTTTAACAGGGTTGGCTCCTAACAGGGCTCACTTCATAAGAGTGAAAATTTGGGGTACCGGTCCTAGTGATTTTTCCCTTAACAGGGTTTCCACATTAAAATCCTTGTGTTATGTATGGTTTTATTACTTTAGTGGTTTACATTCTCCATATGAATTTATGGATTGAATGGTATACTCTGTATATTTACTGAGTATCAGTAAATACAGTTTACTACTTATCCGTTATCAAGGAGAAAAAGGACAGACAAGGTAAACTGAAAGACAGTTATTTGTTTCAAATATTTAAAAGGCATGCATCTTGTTGGGACTTAATAATTTGAGAAGTATTGATTATTGGATTAAATTGGATAAATTTTTGAGGCCACTGATTCACCTCCCCCTCTTAGTTATTACCAACAAGTTTCAGTTGAGTTGTGTAATTTTGTTAGTGGCAGTTACAGTTTCTCGAGTTTATTTGTACAGAGCTGATGTATTAGAATTGGTTCTTGAGTTGTGCTTATCTTTGGGATATGCGTGTTTGTATTCAAGTTTAATTATGAGTTGAAGATAGTTATCTAAAGGCGCTGAACATGTTTTAGCAAGATTTCAATGTTAGAGTTAATTTGGTGAAGCTTACTTTGTGAAGCATCGCGTCTATTTAGTTTATATTGCGTGGTTGTAATTATGCTTGAGTGATTAGTTTAGCCGAAAAGGATGTTGTAAAGAGTATCCTAACAGGTCCCATGATTTCATACTTTGAGGAAGATACTTATAGTAGTTCATTTGTGAACGCTAAGTGTGAATGATAAGAAAAGAGACAGAAAAAGTACAGAGCTGAATATCAGTTGAGTTTCATTCATCAAGGATCTATGTGAAGAAGTGGAAGATTACATTACATTGGAACTGATCAAGACAACATGTCTACTCTATAGTTCGTCATCAAATATAGTGCATATCTATTCTACTGAAGGTTGTAGCCTTCACCATTGAAGCAGTGAGATTTTTGTTAGTGACTCCTCACCCTTAACAAGGTTATTTGTAAAAGACTCCTAATAGGGTCAGACGCTTAACCAAGTCACTATACTTATTGCAATCTAAAGAACAACTCCTAATAGGGTTGCAAGATCTTCTAATAGGGATTATTATAAACAAGTATAGTTCATTGTGGGTCCTAATTCCCATCGGGATTTTTACAATTTGGTTTCCCCATAACCAAATTGTGGTGTTGTTTATTGTGTTATCTTAATGTGCATTTACTTTATGGTATTCTGGAATTAGTAAGAGAAAAGAATTAAATTAGTTGATTACTAATTCACCCCCCCCNTTACTAATTCCCCCCCCCCCCCCCCACCCCTCTCAATTATCCTTTGGGACTATTCTAATAGTATTCTCTAGTAGATTCCATTTTTCTTATCATCATAGATTCTAAATAATATTTATACAAACAACTCCCTAGAACTTATACCAATGCCCAAATCTCTAATGACATAGTTGTATACTTAGAACTGAATGTGAACAGTTTTGACAATGTGATTAAAAGGGTAAATATTTTTTTAAGGATTCAAGGTCCAAAATTTTTGCTCATGATTCCACTAATCTTGGATAGTCTGAGGTGCCTCCTTAATGGTTGAATCTTAAAGGATAGGTATGGTTTGGTTCCTCTAAATTGATTATGTACTTGGGTATCCTCTTTGGAATTGACTCCTGAATTAAGGACATGTAGGAATGAGTGTACAACAATATTGAAAATAAACATCTCAAACTGTAGGCTCACCTTCTATCTCATGTAGGGAGGGCCTAGATTTTTCAAAAGGCACTATCTTGTCACACCATTTATACCACATACCTCAAATTAATAAATTTTAAATAATGCTTAGAGACTTATGGTTAGATGCTTTGGAAATAAAAAAGACACATTGTGTCTCTTGTTATGGGTGTTGTACTCAAAAGGAACTTGGAGGATTAGGAATTAATGACATAAAATTTCAAGGAATGGATTTGGCTTCAAAATTAATTTTTAAGTATCATAATAGAGAGAAACCTTAAAAGGTTTTAATCAGACACAAAATCATCTTGTGATATTGCTATAAGGATTGAATTGTGTAATTTTTTAGTCAAACTCATTGACCCATGTTTCACAAGTATTGGTTAATAAGAACCTATCTCTCATGAGAATGAATGGAACACTTAGAAATCATTTCATATAGGTTATTTTCATGGTGTTGAAGCACTGGGATTGCCTAGGATATTTTCCACCGCAAGTCAAATTTTGATATTGCGATCAGAATTCAACTATGTAGTTTTTTGAGTCAAACTCATTGACCCATGTTTCATGAGTAGTGGTTTAAAAGAACCCATCTCTCATAAGAATTAATGGAACACCTAGAACTCATTGAATCTAGGTGATTCTCATAGAGGCAAAGTACCAAGACTTATTGGTATATTTTCCACAGCAAGTCAAATTGTGATATTGCTATTAGGATTCAATAGTGTAGTGTTTTTAGTCAAACTCATTGAACCATGCTTCATGAGTAGTGGTTCACCAAAACCCATCTCTTATTAGAATGAGTGGAACACTTAGTACTCATTGTATCTAGGTAATGCTCACTGAGGTGCGGCATCGAGACTTCTTGGGATAGTTTCTAGAACAAGTCAAATTGTGATATGTTGATGGTCATATTTGAGATTATAACCTTTGGCTTTGTGATCGTCACCACTTTGGGGAAATCCTAGGAAAGGGTTAAATTTTTATTACCTATAAGAGATGTGTGGATTTTACCTTAATATTAAACTACTTTATCTTACCTAATCTTGTTCAGCCAAACATTGGAATAAAATAGGCATCAAACCCATTAGTGATATGTTGGTTGGGGGAACACTTGGAGCATGTGATAAGCTTGAAGATAAATTATCAATTCCTACTTCTCATAAGAAAGCATAAACCCTCATCTCAAAGGCAACTTATTTAGCTCCTTTCTCTGAAATTAGACATTCATAAAGGATATTAGATGGATAGATGGATCCAAATTATCATATATCTCAGTTAAGAAGATTTATGAAATGTTGAAAGATAATAAAAACATCCTTAATTGGATTAAGCAGTGTTGGGTTATTGATTGGTAGGACTCCAAATGACCTATTGTTCTAAAATTTTTGTTGAACAACCCCTCTAAGCCCAAGAATTATCTTTTAGGTTCAAACTTTTCCCGTGCATCTTTCTATTGTTTGGAATTTGGAATCTTTTTTTTCATGTATTGAAGCATTGGTCAAGTATGTTGAGGATTTTGATGAAAATCTTAATTATTTTTGTTCTATTTGGTCAATATTTCTATTTTCCTAAGGATAGGTTTATGATTTTTCTACAAGAGGGAGTTATACTTTTATGTAAAGTTCATATTCAATCTTCTTACTTTTATCACCATAGTAGAGATAACATGAACTAGGATTAACTTGATAAGTTGAACCAATTTATCAAGTAAAAAATCATTACTAAGGATCAACTTGAAGAAGTTAACCCAAAGAGGATAATGGTATTTCATGGCATGTTTTTTCTAATTTTGATAGCGAATTAAGCCTCCTTTCGAGATATTTGAATATGAAAAAGTTGAATGTAGAAATAGTGTTATTGATTCATGGGACTAATATGACCCAATTGGTATTTTTGTATTGATCCTTGAAACTTACTCTTGTTATCATGTAACTATTTATAGGACTAGTTGTTCTGGTATCTTATAGGTTCACTTTCCATTTTTCTTCTAATGTAGGGTGATTTAGTGGATCTATCGAGAAGACATTGTGAATATTTTTTTTCGTATACTATCTTCAATAGAGAAAAAAACTTCCTCCCAATTCTTATCATAAATATTTGAACTTTTTAAAGCAACACTAAAATATAAACTTAAATCTACCTCTTCCATTCATGATATTAAATAGGTCATATTTATCGGGCTAAAATCTTTTAATCATAGTTCATACATGATTCAAAGCACAAGAATTACCTAAAGAGGCATGTGAGACTATCAAATAATATATTTACACACTTGGAAAAGTATGCACTATCCACACAAGTAATTTATTATGATGAAAGGAGATTATTATCTTATAGCTAGGAAAATTATTGATATTTTATCTTTTTTTCCCTCATTGTCTTTCTAAGAATTTCCATATCCTCTGCTACCTTATTTTTGAAGAATCCTTGCAACAGAGCGATATGAGGAGAGCTTATTCATAGGGATCCTGATAACTATGATGCATTCAATTAAAAATATATATTTTAGCCTATTCATCAAGATAGTGATGAGAATAATTACATTGAAGGTATGAAGGGTTTTGACCCTGAATTCTCTGAGAATTTTGCAAAGTCCTAGGATCAAGAAAAAAGGGAATATTGGGAGTGTTTCCTTTGTAGCTTTGATGGAATCTATTGTTTCTCTCATTGAGTTTTTTGTGGAAGGGAATTCCATTCTTATAAATTCTAATTTTCATTCCAAACAATACCTTAAGAAATTCCTCAACCCAAGTGAGAGAATTCCTCATTTGTAAAATAACTTCAATAGAGAAGAGCTCCCGAGTGAATGGAAAGATTTGGCTATTGTTTTGATTAAGATTATCACTCTAGAAGTTAGGTTGAAATAATTGTTACTCATAGTTTTCCTATGGATAATCATTTTTTACATAATATAAATATCAAATTTCCTTTTTTGACTTTATCTTCTCTATCTTAGCCTATGATGAAATCCAAAAATAATAGGGGCATCCCTTTGCATCAAGGTTTAATCATCTACTTGTACAAATTCTATATGGATTTAACCTCTGAGGTAGGCCAAAATAATACCCCTTTAAATATTGAATTAAGTAACCAGGTGGATAGTTCTAAGGCTTCCCCTTATTTAATAGTCTCTCCTCCTAGCTCGACTAGGGTTAACCCCATCAAGAAAGCTAAGTTGAAATTTTAAGGTAAGGATAAAGAGTTGGAGGAAACTAGTATTGTCTCTGAGGATTTTTCCTCCTCATGATCAACTGGGTTGGAGTGCAACCCAAAATAAATCCTTGTTAAATATTCTAGTTAGGCTCCTAATTCCTATCCCTTATTTCTATTCTATAGACATATAAAGAAGACCCTAAGGTCCTGCTTAATGTTTCCCATCCTTACTCCCATAATCCCACCCCTACTAATGAATTCCTAGATTATCCATGTATTTTTGATGAAGTATATAAATCATGCACTCTCTACAATTACTAGAATACCATAATCAAGTGGCTAATTTATTAACTATACATGACCGGAAAGAAAGTAAACATAATTGGAGAAATTGTAGAGGCAAAGGCCAAAGTGGGAGCTTGGTCCCATACAAGTGTGGATGACAAAGTCCAGGAGGTTTTAGATTAGTTGGATTAGAAATTGGATAATTGGGAAATCATTGAAGACCAAGTTTATGGATTGAAGGCTTTAATTCCTTTTCAATGAAGAGAAATAGGAGATGCTACGAGCTTTAGCCAATGTCAAAGCCAAAAAAATTTAGGTTAACAAAAAGAAAGCAGATGTCGTCAACTTCAATAAGAAAATGATGGAAAAAATAACTTCTTCCATCAACAATCTCCAGGAGCAATGAGAATGCAGGAAGGATAAAATAAGGAAGTGACAGGAGAATATGCAAGTTGTTTTTTAACAAGTGTTGGAGGGCCCTTCTTCTAACTTGGTTCTCTGTAAACCCAAAAAGAATTCTTTTATGGATACCCTCAAGGAGCTTAATCAGGATTGAAAGGAGATTAATCTTCCATTCTTGAGTCGTATGTTTAATTGTTTTGGTCTCCGGTCATTTTTTTCTTATAGGTTCTTTTGCTATTTTATTTTGTGGTATATTTGGTTAAGTTCACTTCTCATGAATTCCTTTCAAACTACCTAAGGGCTTGATTTTGTTTTTTTTGTGATTGGTTTCGGCACTTTTATTATTAAATCAATCAAAATATTTTAATCTTAGTGTTCTTTATATCATTCTACTTTCAAAAAAGGACAAGTATACTTTATCATAATTCATTTTTTAATCACATCTAAATTAAATTTATAGATGTGAAAATATGTTCCACTTGATTGTTGTTTTGGATTAGAGAAAACATCAATTTTGAAGGGACCCTGCAATCCTTTACAATTTCACCAAAGATAAAATTTTAAAGAGCCACAAACTGAACAGACTACAAACTCTGTAGTCACCCAGCAAAAAAACTAGCAACAACCCTAGATAGAACTAGAAAAAAAGCTAGTAAAGACCCTGAACATACCCAACCCAAAAAAAGAAACCTGACACAACCTAAATCATATTCTCGATAATTTTACCAACCTCTTCCCTAATGTCAAACATTTTTTTTGCACTCTCACGTAGAAATGAGACATCTTTGGAAGCAACAGTCTCCTTCTTCTTCAATCTAACCCTTGTACACTTGCTTGGACCATAAGGAATGGCAATGTTATTATTATAATATATATACACATCCACAATGTCTTTGGAGAGGTCATTCCCTTTGAGGAAGGTGACAAGTGTGTTTGAATTCTCGGTCAATATCACAATACCCGTTTGGTAAACCAAGAGGGTTTTCCTTGCCATTACAACAACCATTATCTACCTTATTGGCCAGATTAGTAATCATTTGCTCCAAATTGGCTAACCTACCCTTGTGGCTAATATCCTCATGATCCATCTTCTTCAACTTTTTCCTTCAGAGCCTAGTTTGTGATTACTAAGCTCTTAATTTTTTGGAAAAATCTATACAAAGTTGACATATTTATATTGGTTCTTGAGTTGTGCCTAGCTTTTGGATATGCCTGTGTATATTCATGATTAGTTATGAGTTGAAGATAGTTATCTAAAGGCGCCAAACATGTTTCAACAAGATTGCATTTTTAGAGTTAATTTGGTGAGGCCGACTTCGTGAAGCTTCGTGTCTATTCAGTTTATATTTGTGCTGTTGTAATTATGCTTGCATGATTAGTAAAGCCAACAAGAATTTTATGAAGAGTTGTCTAACAGGTCCCATGATCTCATACTTTGAGGGAGATACTTATAGAAATTCATTTGTGATACACTAAATGTGAATGATATGAAAAGAGATAGAAAATGTACAGAACAGAATATCAGTTGTGTTTCATTCATCAAGGGTCTATGTGAAGAAGCGGTGGAAGATTACAATACATTGGAAATGATCAAGACATTAGGTCTACTCTATAGTTTATCATCAGATATAGTGCATATCTTTTCTATAGATGGTTGTAGCCTTCACCATTAAGCAGTGAGCTTTTGGATAGTGAGTCCACCACCCCTAATAGGGTTATTTGTAAAAGACTCCTAACAGGGTCTGACCCTTAACTAGGTCACTATACTTATTATATTGTAAAGTACAACTCCTAACAGAGTTAAAATATCTTCTAACAGGGATTACTATAAACAAGTATAGTTCATTGTGGGTATTAATTCCCTTCAGGGTTTTTACCATTTGGTTTCCCTGTAACCAAATTGTGTTGTTATCTACTGTGTTATCTGAATGTGCATTTACTTTATTATATTCTAGAGTTAATAAGGTTAAATAATTAAATAAGATGATAACTGATTCACCCCCCCCCCTCTCAGTTATCCTTTGGGATTATTCTAACAATTGGTATCAGAGCCAAGTTCCCTGAGGAGAAATCCTAATAGCTTAAGGTAGATCCGATGGCATACTTTAGAAAAGAGAGTCCTAAGTTCGATGGGGAGAATTATCTAGATTGGAAGAATCAAATGAAAACACATCTACAGTGTGTTGGAAGAATCAAATGACAAGAAGTTGTTATTCCCTCACTTAAAGACCTTGCAAAAGATGATGCTACTAGAAGAAAAAAGGAGACATTCACAGCTAATGTAATTGCCAAAGAAGCCCTTATAATTTCCCTATCTGACAGTGAATTTTCTGAGATCAAGAAATTAGACAAGGCATACACTATATGGAAGTATGTAGAAGACATGTTTGAAGGAGATATTCAAGCAAAGAATGCGCGCATGAAGACATGGAAAAAGAAATACAACAGACTTGAGATGTTACCTGAAGAGAACATTAGAGCCTACAATCAGAGGGTAAATGAAGAAGTTTTTGGAATCAGAAACAATGGTGGAGAAAAATTAGAAGAAGATATAATTGACAAACTGTTGACTACTCTAACATTAGACTATGAGAACAAGATCAGTATTCTAGAGGAAACTATGCAATTTTCACAAGACTTCAAAAGAGAGAATTTGATCAGTAAAATCTCTACATTTGAGATATCAAGATTGAAGACTGAACCAAAAGGTGAAACAACCTTCAAAGCATCAGTCCATGGTAAGAAATCTCACATCTCTAGCAATAATGAGAAAGAAGAA
>MU223777.1:307969-339568 GCA_018584345.1 Thuja plicata
ATATCAAGATTGAAGACTGAACCAAAAGGTGAAACAACCTTCAAAGCATCAGTCCATGGTAAGAAATCTCACATCTCTAGCAATAATGAGAAAGAAGAAGTTGATGAAGAACTAGAAGAAATCATAGATATGATTTCTAAAAGAGAAAAGAAAGGCAAAGGGAAATATCAAGGACAACTTCCATTCAAATGCTTTTCATGCAACAAGATTGGTCACTTTGCATCCAAGTGTCCTACAAGAGTAAATAAATTTAGACTTGACTATAAACCAAAATATAGAAAGGAATTCTATCATACTGAAGAAGGTGTAACTAATGAAGATTCAAGAGAAGATGAAATTGGATTCGTTGCCCTGAAAGACATGGAAAAATTGCTTGAGAATTTGGACATTGAAGAGGATAAGGAAACACTTGAGTTGGCCTTAATTTCCAAAGAAGACATCAGAACTAATTGGATCATTGAAAGTGGATGTTCTCATGATAGGTGACAAAGACATATTTGTTTATCTAGAAAATTACAAAGGTGGTATGGTTAGATTTGGAGATAACACTCCAAAACCTATCATAGGCAGAGGATACATCACCTTGGATGGAAATAATAAGACAGATGATGTTTTACATGTTGATGGACTACATCACAATCTACTGAGTGTTGGATAGCTACTTGACAAAGGTTATCATTTGGAATTCAAAGACAACAAATGCATCATTAGCAACAAAGATGGAGACATGATTGCATCAGGATAAAAAAACAAAGGGTAATGTTTTTCAGCTTCATTCAGATGTAAGTTGCTTTGTTGCAAAAGTGGATGACAGTTGGTTATGGAACAGGAGACTTTGTCATATCAACTTTGATAATATAGTAAAGATAAGAAATGTCAAAGCAGTTAGAGATCTTCCTAGTATTGCAAGATTAGTGCACACAATGTGTAGGGAATGTGTTATGGGAAAGCATGTAAGAAGATCTTTTAGAAGCAAGAAGAACTTAGCTAAAAACAAGCTAGACCTAGTGCATATAGATTTATGTGGTCCTACTCAAACAAGATCATACTATGGTGAAAGGTACTTCATTTTGTTTGTTGATGACTTTTCAAGGATGATGTGGGTTGCATTCTTAAAGGAGAAGTCTGGAGCCTTTGAGAAATTCAAAATATTCAAAGCCAAAGTTGAGAATGAATCTGGATTAAAACTAAAGTGTTTGAGATCAGATAGAGGACGAGAATTCACTTTTGACCAGTTTTATGACTACTATGAAGAACATGGAATCAAAAGATAGTTGAGTGCACCTAGAACCCCATAGCAGAATAGGATAACAGAGACAAGGAATAGGATCATAATTTATACAATGCACACTATGATGAATGAAGGAAAAGTCGCACACACCTATTGGAGAGATGCAATCAATACAACAGTCTATACTATTAACAGAACTCAACTAAGGCCATGCATGGATAAAACACCTTATGAACTTTGGTTTGGTAATGTACCTACTATGAAATACTTTAGAATCTTTGGAAGCAAGTGCTACATCAAGAGAGATGATGGTGTTAGTAAGTTTGATGCTAGAAGCGATGAAGGTATTTTCCTTGGTTAATCTACTAAAAGCAAAGCATACAGATGTTTCAATTTGAGATTAAAGAAGATAATTGAAAGCACTCATGTAAAGATTGATGAAAAGTTCATGGTTCAAGAAAGATACTATGACTATGCACCCATGATTCAGGATGAGCCCAGACCCAACAGTAAAGACACTATTATTGAAGAATGTTTGATTGCATTGATGTATCATGTAATGAACCTAAATCAAGCAAAGAAGTATCTGAAGTTATAGATAAGGATGTCACACAAAAAGTTCCAAAATTCACATCCATATACCATTCAAAGGATGACATCATTGGAGATCAGAGTAGCAGAGTCTTGACTAGATCAAAAGTAAAAAGTCTGTCAGTAGATGAAGAGGTATGTTTACTTTCACAGATTGAACCTTTAAATGTTGAAGATGGTTGCAAGGATTCTGATTGGCAGAAAGAAATGGAAGAAGAATCAGATCAAATAATAAAAAATGATACATGGGAATTGGTTCCCTGACCTAGTGACAAAAATGTGATTGGAACAAAGTGGGTATTCAGGAACAAGATGAATGAAGATGGTATTGTGGTTAGAAACAAAGCACGACTAGTGTTTAAAGGATATGCACAAAGGGAAGGGATAGATTACACTGACACATTTTCCCCTATGAGCAGACTAGAAGCCATCAAGTTATTATTGGCGTATACAACATTCAAATATTTTAAAGTGTATTAGATGGATGTCAAATCAGCCTTTCTGAATGGTGACTTGAAGGAAGAAGTCTACATAGAATAGCCTAAAGGATTTAATCTATCAGATAAACCAGACATGGTATGCAGATTGAAGAAAGCACTCTATGGACTCAAACAGGCACCTAGAGCTTGGTATGAGAGACTAGATGGTTACCTCACCAAGATTGGATTCAAGAAAGGAGTAGTAGATTGCAACTTATTTATAAGAGAGACACCTAATGGACTGTTACTTGTCACCATATTTGTTGATGACATTATCTTTGGAGGTAATGACAAGCTTAGTGCAGAATTTGAAAAAGAAATGCAGAATGAATTTGAAATGACCATGATTGGTCCTATAAAATACTTTTTGGGATTGAATGTAAAACAAACAGATAAAGGAATATTCATAAATCAGTCCAAATATGTGAAGGATATATTGAAAAATTTCAAGATGGAAGACTATAAGCCAGTATGCACTCCCATGATAACAAGAAGAAAGATTTCTAAAGAAGATGACTCCGAAGCAGTTGACAAGACATTGTACAAATATATGATTGGAAAACTTATATAGCTTACTCAATTTAGACTAGACATATCTAATGCATTTGGCATTGTTGGTAGATTTGCAGCTGAACCTAAACAGAATCACCTAATGGAAATCAAAAGAATATTTAGATATCTAAAGGGGACTAAGACTATGGTTTATGGTATCCTAAACTAGAGAATGTACAACTTCATGTGTATACAGATGTAGATTGGGAAGGTTGTATTGATGAAAGGAAGAGTACTTCTAGAGGAGCAGTATTTCTTTGAGATAGGTTGGTTTCTTGGGTAAGCAAGAAGCAAAATTGTATCTCTTAGTCGATAGTAGAAGCTGAATATGTTGCAGTAGCATTTAATTGTTCAACAATGGTTTGGATCAAGTAGATGGTTAAAGATTTTGGCATACAGGTTGATTATCCTATTGTTATTCATTGTGATAACACCAGTACTATCAACATGTCCTAGAACCCTATGATGCATGCAAAGATAAAGCACATCAAGATCAAATACCATTTTCTTGCAGAAAAAGTTGCAAATAATGAAGTAAAATTTGATTATGTGAGCACCAAAGAACAGTTGGCAGATATTTTCACAAAGCCTTTATCAAAAGATACTTTTGAGTATCTCAGGGAGAAGTTGGGATTAATTCCCTCTCCTGAGTCTGATTAGATAAAGCAACAAGAACATTAGTCCATAGAGACTGATGAATGATTGACTACTCTACTTCTGGAGTAGTACCTGTGCCTAATTTTTTATGGCACCCTTTTCCATTGATGTCAAAGGGGGAGTATATAGTAAGGGGGAGCATATACTCTGGGGGAGTATAAAAATAGTCAGAAGAACTGAAGCAGTGTAAAAGAATATTTGATGAGGATATTGAGAAGATTGTAAAAAGAAAGAAGACACCAAGTGCTGAAGATTTTTTTAATATCATATGTTCCCATCAATGTCAAAGGGGGATATTGTTGGAGACTTACTTTTGGCAGCTAGTTGATTGTATGTTTTTCATTGATGACAACATATAATATAAAGTAGTGATTATGTATGTACTTATCAGAATGATGATATCAAACCTTGCATGGATGTATTCACATTGTAGACATGTTTACTATGTTATGTTCATACACACAGACTCAGATATGAAGTTTCAGTTGTGTTGTGTAATTCTGTTAGTGGCAATTATAGTTTCTGGAGTGTATCCGTACATAGCCGACGTATTTACATTGGTTCTTGAGTTGCATCTATCTTCAAGATATGTGTGTGTATATTCATGATTAGTTATGAGTTGAAGACAGTTATCTAAAGGCGCCAAATGTGTTTCAACAAGATTGCATTGTTAGAGTTAATTAGGTGAGGCCGACTTCGTGAAGCGTCGCATCTATTCAGTTAATATTTGTGTGGTTGTAATTATTCTTGCGTTATTAGTAAAGCCAACAAGGATGTTATGAAGAGTTTTATAATAGGTCACATGATCTCATACTTTGAGGGAGATACTTATAGCAAGTCATTTGTGATACGCTAAGTGTGAATGATACCAAAAGAGACAGAAAATGTACAGGGCAGAATATCAGTTGTGTTTCATTCATCAAGGGTCTATGTGAAGAAGCAGTGGAAGATTACAATACATTGGAATTGATCAAGACAATAGGTCTACTCTATATTTCATCATTAGATATAGCGCGTATTTTTTCTATAGAAGGTTGTAGCCTTCACCATCAAGCAGTGAGATTTTGGACAGTGAGTCCACCACCCATAACAAGGTTATTTGTAAAAGACTCCTAACAGGGTCTGACCCTTAACCAGGTCACTATACTAATTGCATTGTAAAGTACAACTCCTAACATGGTTGAAATATCTTCTAACAGGGATTACTATAAACAAGTATAGTTCATTGTGGGTACTAATTCCCTCTGGGGTTTTTACCATTTGGTTTCCTCGTAACCAAATTGTGTTGTTATCTATTGTGTTATCTGAATGTGCATTTTCTTTATTATATTCTGGAGTTAATAAGGTTAAAGAATTAAATAATTTGATAATTGATTCACCCCCCCTCTCAGTTATCCTTTGGGAGTATTCTAACAAAATTAACCATCATACTTTAGAGTCTCCTTTGAGATAGACATAGCCAACTCGAGTTTTGATTCATCAAAAGTGATAGGGTTATCCATATTCAAATCCACTGAGACATGGCAACCTTTCTGAGATGGAAGAGTATCATGCTTCGAAGTGTCCTCATACTTAACAAGAGGTTTAGTGTGAAAAAATTTATCAATTCTGCTAGAAACAAGAGGGGAAGGAGAATCGATGGTCTCATTTAGGCCAAAAATATTTTCTTTTTGTTACTCTGCCTTAGTGATGAAATTTGACAATTCGTGCACAATCTCAGTTGCTTTATCTTGATCTTCCTCTGGCTTACCACCATAAAAATCCACCTGGATACCAATTTATTTCTCTTCACAAGCACTGTCCTCCATTTCCTATACCTCATAATCTCCCCTCTAATCCTACTAATAAACATGAGCTTCTCCCTTCTCTTTCTATGAATCTTCTACCTCTTCCTCTTCATCCATTTCTTGAGCATCATCCTCACTTTCATCCTCACGAGTATCCATGCCCTTGACTTCTTTCCTAACAATTTCCTCATCAATTTTCAATTTTTTTGTCAGAATGAATTGCACATTCCCCTTCTCCATTTAGAAACTTTTGTTTCCCCTTAACCAACGAATTTTTTTTTGATTGTTTTTTAAATATTTATGTAAAACTATTGGAAAATATAATTTAGGGATACTTAGTTTACATTTTTAATCACACAATATTCTTCAATAGGTGCAAGTCATCTAATTATGGTGTGTCACCTTGTTTTTTATATTAGGGTTAGTATTCAAATTTAGTTTTTGTTCCTTTTCCTTCTAGAAAAAGTATAATAGTTAATCTAGGTGATGTAATAAGGGAACTAGCCCCCTATAGAGATTCATTAGACCTTTTATGTCGTCCACAACTTGGGGGTGTTTCTATTGTTGCAGTTGGGATGAGAATTATGATCCTAATCTCATAGAGAGTTTTTCTCCTTGTCTTCCCACTATTGTTAAAATAATTATTTTTGGTTTAAGAGTGTTCTAACACCTCTAAGAAAATTGAGAGTGTCCACTATATATTTAAATAATATTATTCAATTCTTCAATATTTTTCTTAATTTCTTATTTAATTAAAAAAAATACTAAAAAAATATTTGATTATTGAACTTCCTCTGCCATTTAAACTCTATTTAATTTCAAAACATTAAAAATTATACTTTATAATTAATTCTTGTAATTTAAAAATAAAAACCTTAAAAAATGAAAAGAAAAATGAGATAAAACTCATAAAGTGGAGACTATGGCCAATGCAAGCTCACAAAATATTATCTCCAAAATGGATATCATTTTTTCAAAAAAATATCTATCAATTTTTTAAACAAATATCTATTTCCTCTATTCTTCTCTATGAGAGGTCAAGTTGACTTTCTATCTCTTGCAAAATAGATATTTATTTTAGATATCTAGTATTGAGAGATAAATATCTATATTGTTAATCTTATTAACATTGTTCTAACTTTGATAATAGATATCTATTATTTAGAAATATATATATCAGTTTATAAGAAATAGTTTTATCAAAGAAAATCTTATTTTTTGTCTAACCAGAAGAATAAATCAAATGTTCATTTTCAAATGTTGACTAGGTAAAAATATATATTTTTCCTTTGTAATGGTTATTTGGCTCATCATGGTCTTGAACTCACCTCTAAGTCTACCAAGAAAGTAGCAGACTGTCATGTCTCGAGATATTGTTTAGTATTGGGCGAAAAGTGAATTCAAAGTTAATATTCTCATGTACATGTCCATCAAGGATTTAATCATGTCACATTTGGAATATCACCACATCTTCCAATATGGAATAACTTTGAAAGGATTTTAAGAAATCATGAAAACAAATAAAATAAATTTTCCAACAAAAACATTAGTTTCAATTAAAATGGAAGTAAATTAAAATATTAGTGATTATTTTTCAAAATTTTACAAATTGAGGAGTACATAGTTGATACTACTCAAATAAGTTCAAAGAACAATTTAGTTTTTTTTCCTTTGAATGACATGTTGACTGACTATGAAGTATTTGTTACTAGTTTGGATACAAGGGAAAGTTAACCTTATTTTAAAAACTTAGCGAGTATCCTTGTATAAGAAGTAGAATGGAGGAACCATTTGGACAGTAGAATTTATGCTATACAATCAACATTGATGGCCAAGAATAAAAAGTCATCAAAACAAAAGAAATGCTTAAAAAAGGAGGAAAATTTGAAAATAAATGATATCAAGATAAATAGTAATCTAAATCACATTTAAATGTGGATAAAAAGTGAAAATTATAATTATTGTGATAAATTTAGACACTTTCCTTTAGATTAAGAAAAAAAAAGAGTCCAAAAATAAGAAATATTAAAGTAACATTGTGAATGGTGAGAATGATATGAGTGAAGACCTCTCTAACCTAAAGTTGAATATTTTTTATTATTCATTTTCTATTGAAATAAATGATTAAATGTTTAGTCTATATATTCAAGGGAGTCTATTCATATATAGTTTGAGGAAGGCTTGTTTAAAATTCTTTATGAGGCAAATGATGGTCGTAAGATTTATTTAGAAGGTGATAGATTTTATGACATAAAATTTTATGGTGATATAAGTGTACTACTACCCAATGGAATTTTTACAAAATAAAAATATAATGTATGCCCTACGAACTAAGGATAATTTAATATCAGTTTCAACAATTATTGTTCAACGAAAAAAAGTTGAATTATTGAAAACAAATAAAGTGAAGGATGATATGAAAGATCAATATAAACTTAATGCTAAAGGAATTAGAATTTGTAGATTGTATGAATTTAATTTAGTTGTTGAGTATCAACAAGCAATGATTTCTACATGCATACCATCTTATGAACTTTAGCATATAAAGAATGGTCACTTGAATCTTAGATATATTATTTCTCTACAAGGAAAATCTATATGACATAAGATCTTCTAGAGAAATTATGAATGAACATGTTAATTATAATGATTGTTCATTTGATAAATAACGAAGGGACTTGTTTTTAATAAGGAAAGATCAAAGGAAATCAAATATTCTTGAATCAATACATACCAATGTGTGTGATGATATGCAAATCGGGTCACTCAAGTAGTTAATTAATTTCTTATATTTTTTTATGATGAAAATATACATACTTGTTTTTGTTTTTTAAAATATAATAGTGTATTTTATAATCCTTCAAATAATTTAGAACCATGGCAGAAAAACAAAAAAACTCACAATTCTAATATTCTTAGATTTGATAAAGGGGGAATACATTTCAAATAAATATTGAAGTATTGTAAAGAAAATGGAGCTATCAAATAATACATACTTCATCATAGTTAAGAACAAAATTGTGCAATTGAAAGAAAAAATAGAACAATTGTTGAGAATATTAGGAGTGTGCTGGAAGGAAAAAAAAACCTTCCTAATTGTTTGTAGGTTAAAGAAATCAGTAGACATATATAATTTCTAAAATAGAAGACCAACCAAAAAGATAAAAAAATAAGACTCCTTACAATGCTTTGATGAATATCTATTATGCCTCACAATGAGAATCCCACCTTCCTTGGAGATATGGGTAACTCCACCTCCCCAAAATCCCCATCCATTTAATATTTTATATTTCTTTGTTTTGATTTGTTATGTCTTGATGTACATTTTTGGTGTGCTTTATTTTTACTTCCTTTCTTTCTTTCAATTCCTCTCTTTTGGGCTTTGGGATTCGGGGATGTTTCATCTTATAAATATGCAATGCAATTTAGAAAGGGGAATTGAATCAGTTGTCCACAAACTTTTAAACATCCTTAATAAAAATTTAATTATTTCCACCAAACATAATTGAAACCTTAATTACAAAAATATGAAAACATGAAACCACAACAATCACCGAACACATGAAACACCTGATTTATGTAGAAAATCCTATGAGGGGAAATAAATAGAGAAGATTATTGTCAAATATATAAACACTTATTAGGGTGATACCAATTAAGGTGGTTTTTACAAATAAAAACTCACTTCCAAAGGATCACTTTCAAAAGTACCACTACCCAAAGAAATAAGGCTTAATACTAGAGGGCTCACTGCCTAGAAGAAAGAATGCTAACTACCCAAATGAAAATGGATAAAAGAAAATAGATTGACCTCTAATGCACAAAACCCACTCAACTGACTGATCTATAGATACCTTTGGCTCATTTCTTCCTATAACTAACGCATGAGTATCCGCCCTAACCACAAACATTATTCACAACATCTCAAAAATGGAGGGAGATAAATCCTCTTTTAATATCTACACAATTACACAAAACTCACACAAGTATACATGAATTCCATACATGCAGACTATATCACACTAATTTAACATTTATTTATACCAATCTTTATTTGTGAAGTCTCCCACTATTAGCAAGACAAGTAGCCCAATAATATTTGAATTAGGTTGGCACTAAACATTTCTACATCAGGGAGGAATGAGTAGTGGACCACAACACATCATGGATTAGACCAAAAATATTAATGTACACACTATAGTTTATCATACATACATGGAGATAAATAATTGAAGTTTTAAATACTTGAGGTCAACCAAAACTAAAGTATAAATGGCACTGAACAGTGAAATTAAGTATCCAAAAATCATGTTCCATCTCAAATGAATCAAGATAAGGACATTAATAACTCATTTCTAAAAGTGTTGCATCAGAAACTCTCATACAATGAAATGTGAAGCATGCATTTTACATAGTGACCACTTCCAATCCCAACTATAGATAGATAAATGCCAATTCCACTATACTTCATTCTATACCCTAAAATATTAAAATACACATTTTCAAATAGTTTTCATTATCTTACCAAAACATTACCAACATATTCTCAACATATAGAGAATATCAGGAGTAATATACTCAACATTGATAACATAGAGAGTGGTCACTAATGGAACAACAGAAACTTGAAATTGATGACAAGAAAACCAACTTAATCATACCAACTCCTCTATTACTCAAACAACTCATTATGCTCAATTCTACAATAATCTCTCCATTTTTATTGATGGAAACACACCAACTAGAAAAAGAAAAAAAAAACTATACCAAAAAATCTCCTCCTTTGACATCAATGGAAAAGGCCAAATATGCAAAAAAAATTCACTCATTCTTCTTAGATCTACTTGAGATATAAAAACTATCTCACAATAGTACATAGCTCCCCTTAAGAGGTAGGTAACATCACTAGTCCAAACTGAAAATATGCATACAAGTGACTGATCTAATGCACATCTAAATGCATTTAGTTCTAATAAGCAGGGAGAATCACCCCCAATCTGTCTCTACGATACTTAAAGGTATCCTTAGTCAGTGCCTTGGTTAATATATTAGTAATATGTTCCTTTGTAGGTATATAGTAAAGCTTCAACACATTCTCTAAAACCTTTTCTCTCAAAAATTTATACCAGATTGAAATGTATTTTTCCCTTGAGTACAATACTAGATTCTTTAAAAAATTTATGCACTAGTATTATAACATAAAATATAGATAGGTTCATAAAAAATTATTCTTTGTACTTCAAATTTTTTTTCATCCGCAATATATGAGACACAAAATCATGTTTCGTACTTGACCAAGGAATAAACCTAGGTCTAGGAAAAATGTGCCTCTACTTTAACTCTTTCTTTCATCAATATATACAACCCAATCAACATATGTATAAGCCATCAAGGTAAAGTCTGATTTTATTTGGTACCACAGTCCAAAATCGTCAAATCCTTTCAAGTATCTAAAAATTATTTTCATAGCTGCAACATGAGATTCTATTGAATCTTGTTGCAATATAGCTCCAAGACAAACAACATGCATGATATTCGATTTGGTAACTATCAAATATAACAATCCTCCAATTGTTGATCTATATTTACTTTCATAAGCCTAAGGATATTCATCATCCTTTCTCAACTTATAGCCAATAACCATAGGTGTGCATATTTATTTAGCATTTTCCATCTCAAACTTTTTCAAAATTTTCTCCATATATTTTAATTGCTAAATGAAGGTACCTTCACTTTTTGGATTAACTTGTAAGCCCAAAAACAATTTCATTTCCTTGATCATAGACATTTCAAACTCTTTTTGCATTTTGTCAGCAATTTTTTTTACACATGCCTCATGAATAGGCTACATTAAGAGGGGTGGGGGTGAATCGGTTATAATAAAATAAATTACAAGTAACCTGATTAAATCTTTGCAGAAAGATTAAAGAAAATTGAAACTTAAAAGATATATGAACATGAAAGGACAAAACACCACACACCATGAACACCAAAATGTATGTGGAAACCTAAGATACAAAAACCACAGAGAAGAAAATTCTCATGAATAGAAACACCAGTTAAGGTGATTTTTACAAAGGCTCACTACTAGTTTTTTTAGTGAGGTAAGGCTCACTTTTGGTTGGTCTAATTGTGCTAAATAAATATTTCTTACTATCAATACAAAAAGGATCACTTCCATAATAATAGTAATAAAAAATAATCCACAACTGAAGTCACTGTCATCACCAATCAACAACACAATAATGAAATATGGTCTTCTATCATTTGCTCAAATTTATATACTCATCAATACATCAATCTTTCTTTATCATAGTTTCATTCAATATAAATATTCATTGACTCTACAATCGAATAGAATCATCACTTACTTATACCATTCCATACCATCATCAAACATATAAGCCATCCTAAGACAATTTGAAATAGGTCACCACAAAACATTCTCACAATGGTAAGTAATGAAATGTGGACCACACATAACCTCCTCACTTAATAAATCATGCTACACAATCCTCATCATTTAATACAACATGGTACAGAATCCTTGATAATCAACACCAAGAAAGATGATTTATATATTACAATGAAAACAAATTTTTTGAAGCATAATAACCAGTTTCCAGATAGGTCGAGAACCAAAGGAGTGGACCATATTATTCTTCAAGATGAGTGGGACAAGGACGAACATGGTGTAAGATAGATCTACTTAGCACATCATCGGGAGCACACTAGACCTGATCACCAAAACATCAAAACCACATCCAAACATAAGATATGTTAAAAATCAATGACAACCATGAATGAAAACAATGATAATATCATAAAAATCATGTTCCAACAATATCCCCTTTTCATCAATGGAAACACTCATCAATAATAAAGAAAAAATGTCTATATCAAATAATGTCATCATCAAAATCCATTTTATTCTTCCCCTTTGGAAACAATGAAAAATGTAAAAATGCCCCCTATGAAATACACTCTACTCCCCCTAAGAGTTCTTTTCCAAGCATTGATCTAAATAAGATTAAACATAAAGTTTCCTAGACCATCGTACGCACTAGTGTATGTATTGAACTATAGGAAGTGGTAGAACACCCAACATCTACTTGAGATACTCAAATGTATTATTGCACACTATTGTTTTTTAAAATATCTACAATATGTTCCTTTATAGGTTCATATTCAAGTCTAACCTGATTTTCCAAAAACATAGCTCTTAAGAAATAATATCTGATGGATATGTGTTTTATTTTAGAATGTCACACCAAATTCTTGGAAATATTTGTAGCACTGGTATTATCACACATAATTCAAATTGGTTCATCAAATGATATGCCAATATCCTTCAAGTTTTTTTTTATCCATAGTACATAAGTGCAACATGAGGATTCTACAATGTGTCTAGCTTCAAAAGTAGATAATGATATAAAATCCTTCTTCTTAATTGATCTTGCAACCAACCAGGAGACAAGGAAATATGTTCCACCACTAGTACTTTGTTAGTTATTAACACATCCAGCCCCATACTTGCAGTAGCGTATGCTTTCAAATTGAAATATGATTCTTTTGGACATCATAATCTAACATCTTATATACCCTTAAAATATCTAAATATTCTTTTTACTTCCATAACATGTGATTCTTTGAGTTCTTACTGAAATGTTGCTGCTAGAAAAACAACATACAGAATATATATTCTATTAGTAGAATATATGTTGTACCATATTTCCTTTGGTAAAGTAAACTATTAATTGTATATACTTCTATATGTATTTCTTCTCTCTATTACACCTCCAGTAAACTTGCTTCCTAAATCATTTTCCTTATTTCTTCTTCAATTGTTTAATTCATTCTTTCCACTACACCATTCTGTTGTGGTTTTCTAGGGGTTGATAACTATATTTTAATGCCATTTTTGTCACAAATAATGTTAAATTCATCTAAATTAGACACTCCTCCTCTATCAAATCTTAAGCATTTGATTTTTCTGTGAACTTGATTCTCAACTCTTTCTTTAAATATCTTGACTTTCTCTAACCTTTTTATTTCTCTCTTAAAAATGTGACCAAAAGATAATCTGGAATAATCATCAATAAAAAACATGAAATAAATCTCACCTTGTAAGCTTCTTGTTGTAGTTAGACTACATAGGTTAGTGTGTACAAGATCTATCAAATTGATAGATGAATGATCTTTTTCTTTGAGCATATCTCTTGTGTTCTTTCCTCCTTGATATTATTTGTAGATAATGTTGTCTGGTTTGGTCAGTCTTTGAAAACCTCTTACTAAATTTGTTGAAATTGTATCCTTACCAATTTGTCAAAATCGATGTGACACATCCCCTGGTGTAAAATTTAATTGTCATCACAATGAGATAATAAGAAACTATTTTTAGCTCCATCTAGTTGATACATGTTTCCAGATGTTCTTATAGCAACTGCAATTTAACAATTACATATCACTTTTTGATCTCACAACAATCATCTTGAAACACAACATTGTATCCATTTTTCACATTTTTCCAACAATCAAAAGATGATGATATACTTACTTCTTTTTCTTCTATACTTATCTCAACTATGTTAAAGGGAAATTTTAGACATTGGTGGTAATTAGATGTCATTGCCTACATAACATGGATTCAAGGCCTACCTAATAGAATGTATTCTGCTAGAGGTAAGTCGAGAAACTGACTTATGACATCCCTCTCAATTGGTCCCACTCTAATTGGCATTATGACTAATCCTGTTTATGACCTTTCTTCTTCATCATATGCTTTTATGGTTATATTCCTTCTAGGATCTATTACATTTTTGAACAATATACATGTTGTCACAAGGTTTGGAGTATATATATTCAAACTAGCCCCACCATCTATCAATAATTATTTTAAATGATTCTTATGAATCAAGACCTCTATCTATAACGGATGGTTATGGGGATTGTTACACAGTTTATCATCCTCTTCTAAGAAAGAGAGATAGTGTGGTGTTATTAAATGACCAACCATGGCTTGAAACTGACCAATATCTAGATCCTTTTGGATAGTCATTTCCAAAAGTGCCTATTCGAGAATCTATTTATGTGCCAGAGAGATTTTGAGCAGTTCTAGGATCGATACCTAAGTGAGGCTTAGTTGAAGCTAATCAAGAAAGCTATAATTTGAGGATGATTATGATGAGAGATGCTTGGAGGTAACATGATATTATGATGTGGTCTGCTTTGATGAGACACCTTTAAGAGTAACTTTTGATTGACTTCATGTCACAACATTAGATGATTCAGACTCCTTTTTGTCTTTGATGATAATGATGTTGAAATAATTCTCATAGGGTTAAATCATGTTCATAACATTTTTATCTGAGTAAGTGTAATTTACTTTGGCATCTTTATAAGTTGACGTTCCACCATTCTCGTATTTGGGTAGTTGTTGTTCAAATGTTGTGTGATCATCATTAGTTTTGTGTCCATCAACTGTGATCATTTCATTATCAATTAGATCTTGAATGGCATGCTTGAATTTCATGCATTCATTGTTCTTATAACCTTTTTTCACGAGACTCACAATAATGATTGACATTCCACTACTTTAGTTTGATTTAGGGTTCCCAGGGTCTTACCTCTGGAAAAGTGATTATCTTGTGTGTGATAAGAGTCTTCAACGTTGTTTCAAGTGGTTCTCCTAGATGAGTGAATGCTCTTTTGGGAGTTGAGGTGCAAGGTGCTTTATCTTTGTTGAATTCACCATTTCCCTTGAATGTAGTTGTATTATTAGAAGTTTTGGCCACTTTTATGGTGCTTGAAAGATTAAATATTAGTTGTTTTGGTTTAATATTAGATGCTTCCACAACTCCATAATTTACCACATTTTTGTTCTTGTTTCCAAATTTGGAATTTTTGTTGTTAGTGTGATTAGAATTAGAATTATTGGAGAATTTGGTTTTGTTATAGATCTTTATTTCTCCTTTCCTCACCAATACATCTTCCACTTTAGAGCATTGTCCATGTTAGTTCCTATTCTTTTTTTATCCTTATATACTTGCGGCTCAGGCATATCCCTCTATAAACCCATGCACTAATTCAACAAGGAGAAGAAGTAATGATCAACAAGGTCCTAAGACCTTCTGCACTTTGAGCTCCACAAACTCAGGTGGGCACTACCCATCTTCTTCCCTCAATATTCAATAACTTCTCAAGCAGGAAGTAATGGTAGATGTAGGATAAAATATTTAAATGGTAACTAATTTTATAAAATTTGATGAGAACCTCGAATCTAACATATCAAAACAGTGCCCTATCCAGTGGGTATGGAGTCACTCTAAATGAAAAGACTCTTAATAACAACACACATCAATGTAAAATCTTCAATTTGATCACTGAACTTGACTATACCTTAATTACTCAATTCACACTTCATGGAAGTAGATGTAATTATCCAATTCAATTCAGTTCTTTTCTCACTAAAATTGACTGAAGGGTGTTTAATTATCTCTTAAAGAAACCCTAAACCAATTATACCCTCTTCATTATAGAGTGATGGATTAAAATTTCCTTAACACCTAACCAAAATGAATACAAAAAACTGAAACAAAGACATTACAATTCAATTAGAATTCACAAATTACAAGAGGTTATAGACATATCTCATTACTAAAACATCTAATACATAGAAAATGATAGCCAAAAGTACCACTGATAGTCTTAATTCAATATGCAGAGCTTACAAGCATTCTTATGGCATAAAATTCCCAACATTACAAATGAACTCAAAAACAATAGATATACCAAAATGATCCAACGAGTTTGGACCACCTTAGGGAAAAAAAGGAAACCCTAAAACATAACCACCAAAACTTGGGATACAAGCCAACATTAATGCCAAAAAAGATAGGGAAGCAACAATGGTTAGAATATTGCATAATTATATCAAGACCCTAATTCTCCACCAAAAACATTTATGAAGCACAAATATCAACAGTCTATCACTCGGGAACCCTACAACCTAATTAAATTGATCTAAAAGATTACATTGAAACATTTAATGCATCTGTAACTGAGAAGATGGTGTCATAGCTAAAAAACATGAGAAATAATTTAAAATTTAAAATATATAATTCTAACAGCTATAGGTGGCATGGAATAGAGCCTCGATGATGGAGATCAAATATTTTTACAACTTTCAAACACCACCGTAGATATCCTCTAAGTTTTTTGGGAATGAAAAATATGATCTACCATCCATCACCACGTTCTGATGTCTTAAACAAGAAAAACTGATCATCTTCCACTTTGAGGCTTCATGTCGGTCATTGATCTTCTTCTTGATCAATTGGGAATCAAGTAAAAAGGTTTAGTTAAGTACAAACAACCTCCATTGAACTCCATGTGCTACCTCTCCATTGTGACCTAGAACCACCTATCTCTTTATGACTTGCGCTAATGAACCTTGGACATGCATCATGCAAGAATGATGGTGCAATCTGACTGGAACTACCATTACTATGAATGCACCATAGCACCCTTCCAATACCTCTCACTGCACCCGACAACCATCCTTGATGTGTCACCCTCTGATTCACTAGGACCTCTAACACCTCACAATCCTAGCTGGCCCCACCATGTGTCAACACCCACACCATCACATGATTTGACTAGACCTACCATGACTCAAATTATGCCATAGAGCCCTTGCTAACACCTGTCACTTCATCGACCACTTCACCTAAGCGCGAGCCCACAAAATTATCCTTCCTGGCCACCACTTAACCGCTTGACTTTGAACTGCTAGCTAAAATATGCGTGCCTTTCAACACTTAACCTTTGGATGTTTAGGAAATATAAACACTAACCCCCTTCATTACACTGCTAATGTGGGATAAAGGACTTAGACCATTTCAAATAAAATCTAACCAACTAAGGCACCATGGACAAATCGACCATTTTGAACCCTCTCAGAATACATAGAGACTATCCAAAGGAAGCTAAACACAACTTCCTCATCCCTCTGCAACATTATCATGCAAGATAAAGAGGAAATATCTAGATGCAACTAAAGATTTCTGCCATTGATGGTCTACAAAAATCTCGAAATAGTACTCACAAAAATGAGTACTAACAGTCCACTATTTCATCAATGATTTTTAAATGTTGCAATCGAAGGGAAAAATTCCTCTATGGGATAAAATTGTTGGTAAAGATACCAAGTCTTTCATTTTTAGGTATCTTTCTAGGATATCTTGAAAATATTTTTCTCCACCGTTGAAGGAAGGCGGAGAAGGGTTCTCCTTTCCACTATTTGGTTCTATAGAGATCTAACATAGTAACTCTTTGTTTCATGTTGTATAAATATTTCTAGATGAACTGTTTGATTAACTCTTCAAATGACCTAATACCCAAAGGAATCTTAGAGAACAATTCCACAACGAAACCATCCAAACTTGTCAGAAATAGCCTCATTAAATAAGTTTGGTCGTGCATGAATTTCATGCAAAGAGTGCAAAAATATCTTACATGGTATTGAGGGTAACCACCTCTGGTATATGTATCATACTTAGGAATATTTGGTAGTAAATGTTATATCAAGAGAGATGATGAGATAGGAAAGTTTGATGCTAGAAGTGATGAAGGAATCTTTCTTGGTTATTCCACTAAGAGTAAAGCATATAAATGTTTCAATATGAGATTGAGGAAATTGATTGAAAGTGCCAATGTAAGGATAGATGAAAAATTTCAAATTCAGGAAAGAATGTATGATTGTGGTCAAATATCAAAGACAAGATAAGTTGTTGCTAAACTTGAAGAGCCCCTGATGATCGAGAATGAGATTGAAGAAGAAGAACAGACCGAAGCCACTGAAACACTGAAGACACCAAGGTATGTCAAGAAAAACCATCCTAAAGATCAAATTAATGGTGATGCAAGCAAAGGCATGATGGCTAGATCTAAAGTTAGAGATGAAATCTGTTTGATTTCTCAAGTTGAACCAAATACTACTAACGAAGCATGTAAACATGAATGTTGGACTAAAGCCATGGAAGAAGAACTAGAACTGATATTTAGAAAAACAACCCTTCAGAGTTGGTTCCAAGACCTAAGAAAAAAAATGTGATTCGCACTAAGTGGGTTTTTAGAAACAAAATGGATGAGGAAGGCACAATGGTAAGAAACAAGGCTAGACGGGTATCTAAAGGCTACTCACAACAAGAAGGCATAAACTATGAAGAAACATTTGCACCTGTTGCTAGATTGGAAGCTGTGAGATTATTCCTTGCTAATGAAGCACATAAATACTTCAAAGTGTATCAGATGGATGTGATGTCAACATTCTAGAATGGTGATCTAGAAGACAAAGTGTACATTGAGAAACCTAACGATTTTCCTCTGACAGATGATGCAAAAATGGTTTGCAGACTGAAGAAGGCTTTGTATGGACTGACACAAGCACCGAGGGCATAGTATGCAAGACTGGATAAACATCTACTTCATCTAGGTTTCATACAAGGTAATGTAGATAGTAATTTCAAATTGAGAACTGATGAAGATGAAATCTTAATCACAGAAGTTTTTGTTGATGATATCATTTTTCAAGGCAATGATAAAATGAGTAAGAAGTTTGCTAAATAAATGGAGAACGAGTTTGAGATGTCAATGATTGGTGAGATGAAATTATTTCTTGGTCTGCAAATTAATCAAAGTAAGGATGGCATATTTATATCTTAGACCAAGTACCTTAAGGAAATCTTGAAGAAATTTGGAATGGAAGATTGTAAACCTATTAGTACACCCATGGTGATAGGGAACAAACTAACTAAAAGTGATGAGACTCAAAGTGTTGGGCAGGCTAAGTATAGATCAATGATTGGAGGTCTACAATACTTGACACACACTAGACCAGATATTACCAATGCAGTTGGAATTGTGGCTAGATATCAGGAAGATCCTAAAGAAACACAATTTGCTGCTGTGAAAAGAATTTTCAGATATTTGAAAGGAACATTAGAGTATGGATTACGGTCTGAAAAATTTGATGATTTTACATTGCATGCTTTTACTGATGGTGATTGGGTAGGTAAGGTGGATGAAAGGAAGAGTACAATTGGTGGTGCATTTTTCCCTGTAAAAAGGCTAGTTTCTTGGTTGAGAAAGAAGAAAAAGTGTATTGCTCAATCTACTGCTGACTCAGAGTATGTTGTTGCTATAATAAACTGTACACAAGTTGTTTGGATGCAACAAATGCTGAAGGACATTGGAATAATTTTCAAAGAATTAGTGGTTATCCATTGTGATAACACCAGCATAGTGAATATGTAGAAGAATCTTGTAATGCATTCAAAGAATAAACATATTTCCGTGAAGTATCATTTCTTGAGGGAGAAGCAAGGAGATAGAGAGATTAAACTGGAGTATATTATCACAAAGTAATATATAGCATATATATTTACTAAAAATTTGCCAAAAGATGATTTTGAATATCTTAGAGGTATGCTTGGGGTGATGGCCCCTCCCAATGAAAACTAAACAATGTAGATGTGCATCAGTCCAGTGGATCTCAGAGCTATATCATTCTCTAGACTTGTTGTATGGATCTACTCCTTAGGGGGAGTGATCACAGAAAAATACTGGAGTACATTTAAGTGATCATGCACCTAGCTGATTGGACATGAAGATTTGAAAAATCTACATCTTACAGAAGGCTACAAGTGAATTATGGCACCCTTTACCATTTCTTCCAAAGGTGGAAGGAATCTATGAGAAAATCGCTACTGTTTTGGGGAGATTTATGTTGAGGATATTAAGATTGTATTGAGAGAGAGTACTTTTGGGTTGATGCATATGGATTTTCCCATATGTTTCCATCAATGCCAAAGGGGAAGATTGTTGGATGATATCATTTTTGTTTACTGATCATGCTATTGATATTCATGTTTTGTCACTAATGTCAACATATATTTCTATGGAGAGGACAGATTGGCTTCTTAACTGGAATGAGTGTATGGACACTATATGGATGATTCAGAATGATCAAATTTGGATTTATGCAGAAGTATGTGTGCTGACCTTATTCCTAAGGTCACTTGACTTTATGTTACATTATGTGGATGTTACAATTCATTTGGTGAAGACTAGTTTTCTAGACTGCAACTATGATTCTAGATAGAGCAGGTCTCTGTGTTTCGGGTATATCTTTCTGGCGGAGATATTTCAGAACTTGCAAGCTTACAGATGGACAACTGACATATGTTATAGTAATGGGTTGAGTTTGATTATTGATTTAATACTGATGAGCCAGCTATGGTGTGTATTCTGGAGAAGATCTATTTCCTGACCAACTTTGGAGATGTAGCGTGTGAAATTAATTGTGAGCATGAATTACGGATCTAGAAGTATAAGTAATGAATTATAAATATTGTATACTTGTCTTAGACATTGTGTGTATCTTAGCAAGGGGCTATGTAATTATTTTTATGATAGAAAGATTTAATTGGCCGACCTAATTAATTATGTATTAGGAAATCTTAACTGGCCGACCTAATAAGTTATTTTGTAAGGGTATATGTGAAAGATAAATTCTTGTGGAGAAGTGTGATAGAGAAGAGAAAGGAAGATATTTGTGGAAGTTGTGAAACTTGTTGATTACTGGATGCAAGCAGAGTTGATACTTCATTGGAACTAATCAAGCAAAGATAGTTGCTGGTAGACAGTTCTCTGATTGTGTATTTGTGTTATACACTTGTGCAGATTGTAAATCCTTGAGGGTGGCATTAACCATCTTTGGGATGTGTGCCTTGGTAGTGAGCCTACTATTTCCTTTGACTCCTAACATGGTCTGTTTCCTAACAGGGACTATGTACTGTAATTTTGTAAAAATTTCCTAATAGGGCTAATATATTTTAACAGGGATACTATACTCTCAGTGCATTATTTATGCGTGTTAATTCACACTGGGGTTTTACCTTTAACACAGTTTCCTCAACAACTAATATTGTGTTATGGTGTTGGCTATTACTGTGTTATCATTTACATTTGATGATTTGATTTATAAAGTTAAAGTTTAATAATCTATATCACAACTGATTCACCACCCCCCCCCTCTCAGTTGTCTCATGGACTGTTATTCCTGACAATGTGGAGGTTAGATGCATAAAGTATTTTTATTCATCAGTGTTGAGGACTCTTTCCATCATCTTTTGAAAATTCCTATCTTATTAAAAAATTTTGAATTGGTCTTAGGTTATTTCCTCTTGATCCTCATGATTATTAATGTCATCATGATTATTGTCATTTTGATATCAATTCTATTCATTCTCATGGTCTGACATGATTGGATTTGTTTTATGGTCTTGATGCTCAGGTTGATGTGATTGATGTTGAGGGATATCCTCTTGGGTTGATGTTTGTCCTTTGTCTAGAGATCCTTGTAAGCAAAAATGGTGTTTCTTTTTGGTATCTTGCTTCCAATTATAGTGATGATATCTAGTACTCACCATGAAAATTAATGAACTCATGGTTTGATGTGATGATAAATTTCTAAATTTTTAAGGGTGATAGGTTTGTGCAAGCGCTTGTCCAATTTTCAAAAGAAGGACGATGATTTTTGATGTTTTGTTTCAAAGCTTTGGATGAGGGTTTGATGATCCCTAATAGTGACCTCTAAAACTAGATGAGGAACAAATGATAAGACTAATGTATGCATTTAAGATATTGTTGAGATAGCAAGCAATCAGATCAAGGTGATAACAACAAGGTTTTGGTGACTGATTTCTAGAAATGTGATGACCTGACCTGAAAAAGAATAGAAAATGGTATGTGATTCAATGATTGGATTTGATAGAAACTACACAGAAATGTCCACTACCCAAGATACAAATTTTCTCAAATGAATTTTTTGAAGACCTTCGTACGAATCAATATTCTATACTAGATTACTTAGAATTGGGAGATGGATAAAGATAGGTATTTTTATGATGTAGGATACATGATATGACCATTGATCATGATACATACGACTGAGGATTTGATATGACTAAAGATAGGTGTTTGTATGACTTAGGATATAGGATACGATGAAAGATAGTGTCTCATACAAATCTAAGCATATTGTTGAGTGTTTTTCCACTAAAAAAGAGGAAAATTAGGTTTTCTAGTCTCTGTTTAAATGAATTTTTTAATTCCATTATTAGGAACACATACACAAGAGAGAAAAACATGATGAGTTTTCAAAATTTTCAATTGGGTTATCATAAATGAAGACAAGAGAAAACATGCTTAACCCAAGAGAATTGGTTCAATGATCAAAACCTTTTCTCACAAATTAATATTTCTTTGGCTCACACATCTTGTCACCCCCAGAAGGGTGCCCATGTTTTTTTTGTTTTTACTTTTATAAGGGCTATACGCAATATTTTCAAAGGAGACTACACAATGAGACCTCTAATGTTGTATTATCCAATTTAAAATGCTCAAGGAGATACCTATGGCGAGTATCTTCAGGAGAGATTCTTCCCCCTCGTAAAAATATTATGACAATTTTAGTGGTAATCTGGGTGGAAACTATTCTAAGGTGTTTAGTAAGTGCATCTTCTCATAAGCATCTTATGAATGCTACTACAAGGCCTCATGGTAGTATAAATGCTATTTAGGTCCTATAGACTACTAGAGGAGAACATGTATAAGATAATTTTTCCCTTCGAAGTTTTTTCCTTTAGAAGGTATTTATTTATAGTGAATCAGAAGTAGCGGGGTATTAGCTTTGTTTCCACTTGGGTCTTCCTCATAGGATGAGTACTTTTTTCCACTGTGACAAGTCCTCTAATAGGTAAAATGAAGGTGAAAATGGATGAAAACTAAGGGTCTACTTTTCTTATCACCCTCAAGGAGTGAGAGCATACTCTCCTACAAAATTTTCTTCTTGAAAACACATCAAGCACACATCCATTTACCTAGGTATTCTTTGCAGATGATGAATTAAGTAGGTCTACGTTTCTGATTGTCTTTAAGAGACAAGAGAATACTTTCTCTACTACTCACTGATTCATACCAAATAATCCTCTAACAAAGCTAGACTCCTAAAGAAATAAGCTATTGAAAACAAAAATCATGCTTGAATTTCCTTGGAAACCTACAAAATTGATTATGTGAGTATTTTTGTTTGATAACTCTTCGTCAAGTGTTCTACACAAATGAGTTAATTTTTTTAAAATGAAAAGACATGACAAACAACATCAGATGTTAGCATTAGTCCAAAATAAGAAATAAAATTAAGCTCATAAGTTATCTCTATTTTTTAAATGACTACACATCATATGACTAAAGAGAGTGTTTGATACAACTAACTAATACCTTTCATACGACTAACTATAGTACTCCATACAACTAAAGAATCTCATAAAACTTAAGACATTAGACCATATGACCAAGGACTTCATACGTGACTAAGGGCATGATTCCATACAATTAATAATTCAACATATGAGTTAAGGTATCCCTTCATATAAATGATGACACCATACAAGTTAAGGATCAATACCAAATGACTAATAATTCTATCATACGAGCATATGAAGAACCTGCAAGTGTCAATTTCATGAAATTTTAGGTAGAATTTTGGAATTCTTTCCCATGGTAGGCGCCAAAAATATGTGGAAGAATTATTGTACATGCATATCCTGCAACACAACACTTATATAACTCATTATATCAAAATGAATAATTGAAACCGAATTATAGCTTCCTAATCACAATGAGTATAATCTACATGTATTATTATTCTCAAAATTGGCAAATAGATTAGTGAAAAGCTATTATAAGATGGAAGATTCAATTGAAATTCAGCTAAATGAATGCAATTAAGATGAATTATATGAAATTGATGCAAATGAGATAAAATGAACTGTAAGATGAAGTGAATTATGCGTTTACAGGATAAATTTAGCTATGAAATGCAATGAAAATTGATCTACGCTGATGAACTACTACTAAATTGAGCTCTTGAATGCAAAACTTAACTATGAATTCACACTATAATTATATCTATGCAAAATGAGGATGGATATCTAAAGCCTTAATTGAGCTGATTTTATAGATTTTCCCTTGGAGAGAAATGCCTAAATTTGAATTGGATGGCCAAGATTCGACTTGAATTGAGTGGTTGATATTCAAGATTCAGTGATCCATGTCCTTTAATGCCATTGGTTGATGTGTTCAATTTTGTGTCATGTTGAGTATGCAAATAGGTCAATTAATTAATTCCATTTAATTAGTAACTCTTCCCATGGGATTTTCTATTTTGATTTAATTAAATAGGCTCAGATTACTTACATTTTTATGTTTGATCATTGCCATTTGATTATTGTTGAATTATGTAATTAAATTTATCTCACTTAATCACAAAATTATTATCAAAATTGATTTGGTTAGAAGCTCTTCATGAGGGTTTATCCTTGATTAGGAGCTAGGGAAATTTGATTAAGATTTAGGCCTCTTGATTAGAGTAGACAATTTTTAGGTGATTACAATATAAAGCATAACGGGCATGGAAGCATTAGACACTAAAATGCGGCCTAACTAAGGAAGACAATTTTATATGGATACAATTTAGGACAATATAGGTTCCACCCAATATCATGCAAAAAAACAAGTTTTTTGGTTTGACATTTGAGATTTATATAAACTATTTTAACTCTTCATCTCATTGTATAAGGGTTGGAAATTTTCTTTATATACATTATAGTCAGTTAGTGTTGCAATTCAATGTGTCTAGGCCATTACAAAACATTGCAAGTTTGAATTAAAAAATCAAGTTCTAGCTTTGTTTTTTTTACAGTTTTCATCCAAAGAAATTAATCGATAGTGTTGATGATTTCATATTTCCTTTCTTTAAAGTGATAAACTTATTAAATAAGATTCTTAGTCCTAAAGGGAGGACTCGTGTTATATGTGTGAATGAATATGACTTTAAATAATCTTTTGTTTTGATAAATTTCTTTGATGATTGCATCATATTTATATAAGTTGTGAGTTTCTAATTCATATTTATGTGGTTTCTATGATTCAATCTAGTTGCCAATTATTGCAAGTTAGTGTATCATTATCAATGTCCATGTAGTTTCTAATCTTTTTTGCTTTATGTATCATAATGCATTATGATTTTATGTTATTTGTTTGGAAAAAATGTTAAATTAGGATATTTATTTTTGTTTATATGTTTCATCTTGTAAATTATGCTCAAATATGGAAAAGTAAGATTCATCGTAGTGAGGAAGTACGAAGAATAAAGGTTTGCATCCAACCTAAATGTTTTAAGTAACTAGAAAGTGCCCCTTACTAAATAATCAAATTGGTTTAATTGACCTATCCCATATGCAAAAGGCCTCACCTTTTGTAAAAATAGATTTAAAACCTCACCTTTGAAGACAGAATATTCATCTTGACTTTCCTATCATTGTTCATGCTAATGTTACATTCAATAGTACCAAACTTGTAGTTAGTCATATGAAAATTGTTTAATAGAAAAACATTTTGTCACATTCCAAAAGAAAATAGAAGGAAATTTGATGCAAACTCAATCAAAAAAAAATTCATTCGGTATTGTGTTAATCATAATGTTTGCAAAATGTATAACATTACTAATCACAAATATTTTTTGGTAAAGATGTTATAATTCATGAATATACAAATGAACAAATAGTGTGATCAAGGGGATGATATAGTAAAATTATGGATGCAATGAATAAATAGAGTGTAGAGGAATTACATACAATGCTTGGAAGATAGAATACTAATGAAGAGAAGGTTGACGAATAGAAACATCTATTTGAGGAGTCCCATGTAGAGCACCAAGGTGAAGAAATTACCCATGAGAACGATGAAGAAGAGCCCAACATTTGGAATAACGAATAAGAGCTATATGGTAAAAATCATAAGGGATCAAGAATATGTACAAGAGTAAACCCCATAAAAGACCAAGAGGAACAATAGTTCAAGATACATAGCACATGGTGAAGAGGAAAATTTTCAAAGAGATCAGGACAAAGAAATAATGGAAATGTAATTCTTATCTAAGGATACTTCTGGAGTGATACTCGTTTGGTTAACCTAGACCATCCAGAAGAGGTCAAGGATGTATAAGGGTAAAGTTATTTATGTCATTGGTCATGTAAAGGCCCAAATGATGGTAGAAATTATAGACAAGCTAGAAGATGAAATGCAAGAGCAAGACTATCACATGCAAGAGGTAGATCCTAGGGTGCAGACTAGGGAGGGTGAAAAGAATTTACCATAGGAAGTTATGACCACCATATTCAAAAGAATGCAATAAGATGAGAATAGTAAAGATTAATTGTGATCATAGATATATGAGTTAAAAAAAAATATGATTCATCTCATAGGATCATTCGATTCTTCCACCCCTTCTACAAGTTTGCAAGTTGTTTTGAGGCCAAATATTAAGTTCCAAGACAAGGACATTTTGTCTCAACTACATTGACGAAGACTAATTGATATATCAATTAACAACAAAATAAGCACTAATTAATAAAAAACAAATACAAATATTAGTAACTTTTTTTACTTAAATAATAATAAAAATAAATAATTTCCTTATCTTTACAACTAGTAAATTTAAATATAACATAAAATATTAAAACTACTCAAAAATAATTTGGTAGAACATAATAAAAATAATTAATTTAAAAAAAAAGATGGCAATTCTACTTAATATATTATATTAATATTAACTGGTTCAAAAGAATCCCAAAGAAAAGAGCCAAAAAGAAAACTTTGATCCTTGCCCATAATTACAAAAGGGAGGCTTGCCCCAGAGGTAGATTTTTAGAAGAGAAAACCTCAGGTAGAATTTTAAACTAAAGTCCACCCGACTAGCCAATAGCTAGTATACAAAATCATTGGGTCTATCAGCTACCCGAGAAGATACTATGAGGTCTTATGTCAATTACAATACAAATGAAAGATACCGGGGCCAATTATCAGAAGACGCAACTATACTGCTTGAAAAAGTGTTTGAGGACCATATTTTTGAAGAAAGCCAAGTTGGCCAAAACCAAAAGTAGTCAATATTGCAACTATGCCTCCATCAGTGCCAGGGATGTATTAGTCGAACCGAAATGTAAATCCAAATTAGCATTGTTCACCTCAATACTAGCATTCAGATCAATGTCGTGAGAAGCACGATAAGAGACAGCCTGCTGAGGTGGAACAACCACAGAGCATGACTAGCATCATACTCAAGTAGATCCAATAGAGCATACAACATAGATCGAATACCATTGACACAATTCAAACTCAAGTATCTACCATGAAGCTTTAATGTCTATTTCACATGCCTAAAGTTATGACGCTCAAGAGCCTTTTTAATACTCACATATACAGAAAACCCGCATTATTATTAAGAAATTCATGATGGTAGAAACAATTACCAACCAGCACTACCCCATTCCACAAATCATACTTCTGCAAGGCCCTCCACGACTTATTGTACCCAGAAACTCAGCTTTAACAAACTTGTTAACAATAACTTCCAAATGAAAAAGTGAGTACAATAGATCAAAGTAATTGGAGAGAAAAATCGACATGATTTGTGAAGGGAAGATCATACGCTTTCGCTGCCAAAACAAAATGTCCTCACCCACAATCTTCCTAATAGCCCTCCAAATGTGAGAGTGGTCACAGACAAAAATAATTGCCAGATCAAACGGCAATCTGATAATTCTTACTATTTTTATAATATTTAAAATTTTGAAAATAAATATTATCTAATTAATTTATTTTCATTCAATCCTATTCAATCTGATTTCTATTATATATCAATTATAAAAAATATTAATATAATTATTCTTTCTTTAAATTCCTATAAATATTAACTAAAATAAAAATTAATCAACCCAAAATTCTCATCATTCCAAATTATTAGTTCCTGCCGCAGGCAGGATATTATAGAATTCAATGCAATGCTACTGTTTTGATTAATTGTCCAATTAGAACATTGTATTTTTCAACAACTTTTTCATTGATATAGTTTGAATATATTTTGACTTTTTTATATTGTAATAAAAATTATTTATTTCTATTTTTATTGGCTGAATGTGGCTATAGTAGTGGGTGAGGCTTTTTTCTTTTTATGGAGAGATATTTTCATTTCAATTGTCCAATAATAACTCTTTATTTTTTAAAAACTTTTTACATTTATATAGTTCTAATATATTTTAAATTTTCTATTATTGAATCTTGCTACTATTGTTTATAATATTATATTTGTAACTAATTAATTATATTATATATTAATATTAATTTAATAATATAATATTAATATTTTTATTATATATTATATTAATAGAATCAATTATATTCATAACAATGCATATGTAATAGAAATCTTAATTTAATATTTAATATTTAATGTTCAACTATAATTAATGATTATATTTAGTTATACATATTAATTTTACTTTAGTGACTTATATTACATTTAGTTTCAAAGAAAATTCGATATAGTGGTAATTATATAGGATATTGAAATTTATTTATATTATTTTAACTCTATGCCAAATATCTTAAGGCTTAATCTTTAGGACTTAGGCAGGAACTAGACGTTATGCGTCCTTGTTTTCCTATAGAAATCAAAGGAAATATATTAGATTCTGTGAAGGCATGTCCACCAACCAGCCTATACGAAATATTAGAAAAATATATTTAGAGAAATATCTGTTTCTTTTTATCATAACCCCCCAAAAAACAGAGCTAGTAAGTTCAATTCTTTAAATTCAGTTGAAAATAAGTCAAGAATTCTGTAAAAGATATTTGGCCCAGCTTTTTATCGAAATATAATGACTAACCTAGTTTTGTATGATTCAGCTCATAAGAGAGAATTCACAAACGATGTGTGAACACAAATGATGGTTTATTTTAATTTTTGAAGTTTAACTCATCAAAAATTGATGATATCTAATAACTCTGATGTGATGGACTATGGTATAAATGATGGTTTGAAATCTGCAGAACCAGAGATATATGAATTCCAAAATGATCGTTTATTTTATTTAGATATCTTAAACCATTATTTATGGCTGTCAGTTGCTCTATTTAATAATATTGGTGTGAATAGTTTTGATAGATGGTTGTCAAATCCATGTCTCTCGATAGCCTAAAACAATTTATTACTCCAACTCAGAACCTGTCTACTAAGAAGTGATGTGCATGAGCATCACCCCCATGCCATTCACATTGGCTGTATGTGTAGTTAAGTTTTTGTATCTACTTGCTTCTTGTGTTTTTGCTATTCTATTCGTTGTTCATCGAACTTTGTTTGTTTTCTAGCTATGTTGATATCTGCTTTCTAGGTAACTTTATAGATTTCAAGACTAATGTATGACCAGTTGAATTTAGTACCACTTACGAAAAGTCCATTAAAGGCCTTGGTCCAATCAAAATGAACATGTTTCCTCATCCTAGAAGAACTTACAGCCATAGATAGAAAGAAATTTCATTTGGGTGAGCTGCCTGAAGGATTCAATTCTCTCAGCAGTAAAGAGCGGGAGCTTTTAATTTTTTCTAATGATTCTCCAACTTAGAGCCAAGCCTAATATTATGAAGTCTTACTAAATATGCTTTCTTATAGAAAGGAGTGGCCATGAAACGAAGGCCTCAATGTATATAGAACACCTTTGCCGAGCATTAGTATTTCAATAATATTCTTATGTGCAATACAAAAAAAACTCATGTTTGAGATAGATCATACAAGTTAGTTATTTACTACAATTTTTATACTGCTATAAGCATTCAATTGTATAGTTTTTAAGACTAACTCATTGAACCATGTTTTGTGAATAGTGGTTCACAAGAACCTATCTTTTATGAGAATGAATGGGGTATTCAGCACTCACTGAGTCTAGGTGATGCTCTTAGGGGTGAAGCATTCTTGAGCGGTCACCCATCCCAGTATTATTGCAACTCAAGCACGCTGAATCATGAAGTTTCCTCCATGGTTAAACCCTCTTACCTTTCTACCCCATTTGAAAAACATTCAACAAATGTTGTGCCTTATGAACAATTCATTATAGAGCCCATTTAGCTCCTCAATTGTTAAGTAGAATATATTTTCCACAACAACTCAAATTGTGATATTTCTATCACGATTTAACTTTACAAAGTTTTTGAGTCAAACTCATTGACCCATATTTCATGAGTAGTGTTTCAAAAGAACCTATCTCTTATGAGAATGAATGGAAAAATTAACATTCATTGCATCTAGGTGATGCTCACAAGGGTAAAGAATCGAGCTTTCCCAGGAGGCCACCCATCCCAATATTGCTCCAACTACAACACACTTCACCATGAAGTTTCCTCCAAGTTTATACCCACTTATCTTGCTACCCCATTTGTAAAACTTTTGGCAAGTTTTATGCCTTATGAACCATTCATTATATAGCCCATTTAGCTCATCAATTGATAAGTAGGGAGACTTTTTCACATGTCAAATTGTGATATTGCTATAAGGATTCAGCTGTGTAGTTTCAACTCAAACTGATCGAACTATGTTTCATGAGTAGTGGTTCACAAGAACCTATCTCTCCAGAGAATGAATCAAACACATAACACTCATTGCATCTAGATGATGCTCATAGGGATGAACCATTGCACCTCCTTAGAGGTAACCCATCCTAGTATTTCTCCAACTTAAGAATGCTTAACCATGAAGTATCCTCCTAGGTTAAACCCACTTAGGTAGCTACGCAATTTGTAAAATATTTAGCAAGTGTTGTGCCTTATGAACCATTCATTGTAAAACTCCTTTAGCTCATCAATTGATAATTAGGGGATATTTTTCATAGAAAGTGAAATTACAATATTGCTATAAGGATTCAACTATGTTGTTTTTGGGTAAAACTCATTGATCCATATTTAATGAGTAGGGGTTTATGACAACCCAGCTCTGATGAGAATGAATGGAACACTTAGCACTCATTGCATTAGGGATAACTTTAAGAAACCACCCTCTAGAAAAATATGTAAAATCCTGGCGAATCTTTCATTTTATTTTAAAAAAAATTAATTCCTAATTGCGAATCTCTTAATTTTTTGGGAAAACAAATTATTTGTATTGGATAATATTTTTTAATCACAAATTTTTGTGGAAAATATTGGTGAATCTCAAGCAATAACCAAAATTTCATTAATGAACATGGAAAATAATTATATTTAAAGAAAAAGAGTTCTTATAGAAAATTATTAGGCTAACTATGAAAATATTTGATGGGTTTAAGGGAACTCTATAGTATCTAGT
>MU223777.1:339720-352805 GCA_018584345.1 Thuja plicata
GCCCTGATAAGCGTTACAAATAAGATAGTAACATTTTTGCCTCATGGAATATAATGAAGATCACTAGATTATATTTTAAATCAATAATGACAACTAATATTGGTGACACAACCCTACTATAACTAACTGTTATGATATATTATTGGTGAATTAATTTAGATTTCTATAATAACTGATAAAATTTAGGCGAATTGAATCTAGCCATCTATAAAATATTAGGTGAATATTTGAGTTCAAATTTTTAATAAAATAAATTATTTGGCAATTTAAATATTTCTAAAATAAAATTTTGTAAAAGTTTGGCAATTAAGGTTGCCTTAAATCTTGAATTATTAGCCAAATTTGGATTCTCAAATTTCAAAAATTAGCCAATTGGCGAATATTAGCCACTAAAAAAATCACTGCATTGCATCTAGGTGTTTCTCTCAAGGTGAAGCATCAGGCCTTCACGAGAGGTCACCATTGGACATCATTGAGAAGATCATTGAAAATCATTAACATGATGAGAAGTTAACATGATAAGTTATGTCATTGATGTCAAATAGTATCAGGATTACTATGGGAGATAAGGAAGAGTTATCAGAATATAGAGGTCAACTATTAGAAGCCGACCACTGTCCGTCCTAAGGGAAATCATGAAGCAACCGACAAGAGGTAAAACAAAAAAATGATTTAAGGAAAGATGGAGATTAAGATTTTGGTTAACCCTAAGATCAAAGGTTAGGAATGAAGGATGGGAGAAGGATATTTGAAAACATAAAAAAGGATTAATGAACAGATACGAAAAGAATAAAAAAAAGTGGAGCGGAGAAGCAGACCGAAAGTAGAGGAAACAAGAGAACATAGATTGTGAACTTAAGGCATCTTACCATCTTTAGAAGAAAGTGCATACAGCTCATCACTACTTTGTAAATAATCCTAATAATTTCTACAAGATATTATAAATCCCTTAATTGGGTAGTCTCTGACAGGACTTGTAAGTTCTTTATTGTATGAACTTTTTCTAAAGCCTTTAACAAGGTGAATGCAATATAGGAAGGATTACATCTCTTAGCAGAGTAGTCTTAATAGGACTGTAGATACACGTAACAATGTATCAGTCACTCCTAATCGGGTGAGTCACTCAGATGGTGACATATTGTAGCCCTAACAGGCAAAACTTTTTTATCTATTGTAAAGAGTTGTGGGTGTCATTACCACCGTAGTTTTTCCCTCTGACCAGGGGTTTATACATAACCAAAATAAAAGTGTTATGGGCGTGAATCTAATTGTGATTATTTTTATTTAATTAATGTTTATGTTACAACATTATAGTAATACTGAGAAGATTATTAGTTAAAGTCACTATTGGATAATGGATAAAAGGATTAAAGTTTAATTGAGTGCAAAAGTATTTGAAGTTTGTTAGTAATGATTCACCCCACCCCTCTCCCCCCTCTCAGTACCTAATCTTTCCAATTAACAATTAGTATCAAAAGTAAACTCTCTAGAGAGAAGTTTAATGTCTTAAGAGTACGTCTTGGAGAATGGAGAGATATAAGTTAGAGAAGAAACTAGAAGAAGCCTTGAAAGAAGCCTTAAAATAGGTTGAATATCTAAAGAAGAAGCTGAAATATTCATTTTGTAAAAGGAAGGAATTGACTGAGAAATTATAGACAAGCGTGGATAATATTTATAAGCTTTCAGAAAATAGCACGCAAGGAGAAGTGTTAGGAATAATAGTCCACAAGCACAAGTGAGAGAAGGGGTGAATTAGTTGTCATACAAATTATTAAACTTTATAAACCAGATCCATAATGCAAATGATAACACACTAAATGCCAACACAATAACAAAATCCTTTGTTGTTGTGGAAACCTTGTTAAAGGTAAAACCTCAGTGGGAATTAGAACCCACAAATGTTGTACTGAGAGTATGGTATCTATGTTAAAATATTTAGCCCTGTTAGGAGCTTATACAAAATTACAGTATATAGTCCTTTTTAAAGGACATATCCTGTTAGGAGTCAAGAGTAACGTGGGCTCACTACCCAGGCACATTGCCTAAAGAAGGTTAAAGCCACCCTCAAGGATTAACAATCTGAACAAGTGTATATTAGAAATATACAATCCAGTGAACTATCTGATAGAAAATGCCTTTTCTTGGTGAGTTTCAATGAATTACTCTAATCACAAAATCTTCTCTACATCCAGTAGTCAATCAAGCTTTGTATCTTCCACACTTCTCTATCTATCAATTACCTTCTCATCATGCCTCTATCACATATTTTCAAAAGAAAAGATATATCATATATACCCTATTACAAATAATTATTTAACCCATTGCTAATATACACAAGGTACCTACAAAAATTAAACAACAATTACAGTACATCTTGAATATACTCCAAGATCCGCAATCCATGCTCACAATCCATACTACTCACTACATCTCTGAAGTCAGCCAACAAACAAGTCTCCTCCATAATACACATCACAAATAATTTCATTAGCAATCTCAGGACTATCAATCGACAACAAACATTCCTCAATGTGTCTTTTGTCATCCCTTAATCTCACACACTTTGAAACATCTTCGTATGTAAGATATACCCAAAATATAGAGACTTGCTCTATCAAGCATCATTGTCACAGTCTAGAATTTAGTCTTCACTAAAACATTAATAACATCTCCAATATACAATACTAAGCAAACCGACCTTAGGAATAAGGTCATCACATATCCTTCTTCATATCCTTATCTTTGATTGTTCTGATTCATCCATACAGCGTGCGTACATGTGATCTAGTCATCATACAATACTAATAACCATTATGTTCACTCCACAAAAAACATATGATGACATCAATGACAAAACATGAATATAAACAATATCAGTAGTACCCAAATATGATATCATCCAACAATCTCCCTCTTTGATATTGATGACAGCATATGGGAAAATCCATCAACCCAAAATTTCTCTCTCTCAATACAATCTTCTCAATATCCTCAACACAAATCTCCCCAAAACAGTAGGGATTTGCACATAGAATCTTTCCCCATTTGGAAATAATGGAAAATGGTTCCATAACTCTTTTGTAATCTTCTGTAAGGTGTAGCTTTTTCAAATCTCCATGTCTGACAGCCAGGTGCAAGATCACCCAAATGTGCTCCATAGTGTTCCTGTGATCAATCCCCCTAAGGAGTAGATCCATACATCAAGTCCAAAAAATGATATAGCTCTGAAATTCACTGGACTAATGCATGTATGCATCAATTAATTACCACTAGGAGGGGCTCTCACCCCAAGCATGCTTCTGAGATATTCAAAAGCACCTTTTGGGAAAGGTTTTCTAAATATATTTGTTATTTGTTCCTTTGTGATAATATACTCCAGTCTAATCTCTTTCTTTGTAACCTTGCCCCTCAAGAAATGATACTTAATAGAAATATGTTTAGTCTTTGAATGCATTGCAGGATTCTTCGACATATTCATTGTGCTAGTGTTATCAAAATGGATAACCACTAACTCTTAAAAAAATATTCCAATGTCCTTCAACATTTATTTCATCCAAAAAACTTGTGTATAATTTATAGTAGTAGCAACATACTCTGATTCAGCAGTAGACTGAGAAATACAGTCCTTCTTCTTACTTAACCAAGTGTATCATCTTAAAATGGAAGCACTTCCATGTTAAGAACATTGAGCCCTCCTTAGGAGGTGTTTTTGACCACCATCATATTGTCCCCTCATTTATGCATCCTCTCCTACTTCTCTTCCTGTTTAGGACCCTGATTGGTCCTCTCCAGGCACCATCCCTCCCATTTGGCATATTTTCCAGGGGTTCTGACTCCCTAGGTCAAGGTCGATCTTGAACTTGACCTAGGTCAAGGACAACCTCAACCTTGACCTAGGTCAAGGATGACCTCGACCTTGACCTAGGTCCCCTTTCAAATCTGGAATTCTGTTGGCTGCCAAAGTTCATTAAAAGATCATTTCCCGCTTCTAGACCAGCTATTTTGGGTTTCAAGGTGAGGATTCTTAAATTATATTTAATATATGTCCTCTCCTAGGGGTGTAGTTCTAATTAGAATTTAATTTTCCTATGTAGGCCTCTCTAGAAGATTGTGCCCTAGTTTCATATATAAGGAAGTTTTCTCCTCTCATTTTCTCTGTCAGGTTAAGCACTAAGGAAGGTGAGCTACGAATTATCAATTATCCAAGAAGCATTAAAGTGAAGTTCAAGTATCCATTGTTCTACATGTTTTCAATATTTCAAAGTGTCCAAGTCTTCCTCTCAAGCATACAAGTTCTCCATTGAAGATCAAGGATTCAAGCTTTCAAGCCTTTGAAGGGATTTGGTTCAAGCATTCAAGATTCATCATTCAAGCCCTAGATCTATCCATCGTGATGGTGTGATATTTCTTTAAGATCCTTTGTGCATCCTCAAGACTCATTCATTCTCTCTTCAAGGTTGATTCCAAGCATACAATCATGGAGGTTTACGGTTTCTAATCTTGAGTCCAAGCTTTCATATTTACATACTTGTTTACATTCGAAATACAATTGCATATCTATTGAATATCATCGCTTCATTATTAGATTTATTTCTACTACTTTGTAGAATTTTTTATTTCAATTATTGATTTCAAGGTTAATTCCTAAATCAAAGTTTGACTAAGGCAAACCCCTCCCCCAAACAAAGAAATCCATTTTTCTTGCAGGTACATGTTCAAAACAACAGATCAAAGTGCAGATTTAGATACCCTATTCAAAAAACTTTCAGGATTCAAAATCACATTTCCTGTTGGATACTTTTTAGGTCAATTCTACCCTAGGTCAGAATCAAAAATTCTGGGTCAATGGTGACATTGACTTGAGGGTCAAAATTAGAACTGTGTCAGAGCGGAAAAAGATTTTTGGGCTTTGTTTGTTTATGTGTTTCTATTCCATATTCGGTCTCATATTTTTTCTAAACTGAGTGCAGACCCCCAAAAAAAGCATTCTGCAGATCTGCAACATTTCAAGGTTAGTACTTTTCTCCTACCCATTTCAATTAAAGTTATTAATCTTTCTAGACCTAGCACACACTCTCTCCTACAAAACAAGAGTTAGGGTTTTTCTCTTTATCCCTATCCTTAATAGGTTGATTCATTTATGCATTGATCCTTTCTTTAGGGTTAATCAATTTGGATCTCCCCTTTATGAAATTTGGGATTAAGAGAACAATCTTACCTTCTTCACCATTCTTATAAAACATATTAAATTTATCCCTCACATTTCAATAAATATCCTTAATCTCTTATGTTACATTTTGGAGACATATATCTTAACTATCTTAATTTCAAATACATCTATTTCATACCCCGACTTATTTAAATGTAATATTTTATATGTTACACCAAGAAACCAGCCTTTTCCCAAGGAAAAATTCACCATCACTTGTACTCTTTCTATCATCCACATTACCTTCCCAATCAGCATCAGTGTAAGCTTGAAAAATAAATTCATCTATTTTTATATATCACAATCCATATTTTATTGTTCCTTTTAGGTATCTGAAAATTCTTTTCAGCAGCAAGGTGTGTCTCCTTAGGATATGCTTGATATCTTGCCACAATTCCAACTGCATTGGAAATATTTGTTCTAGTGTGAGTTAGATATTGTAGAACACCAATCATGGATCTCTACTTTGTCTGAAAAACACTTTGAGTCTCATCATTACTAGTTAGTTTGTATCCAGTCACCATCGGTGTCCCAATAGGTTTAGAATCTTCCATTCCAAACTTCTTCAACATTTCCTTAAGATGCTTGGTCTGAGATATAAAAATACCATTCTTAATCTGATTAATTTGCAAACCAAGAAAAAATTTCATCTCACCAATCATTGACATTTCAAGTTCATTTTCCATATCTTTAGAGAACTTCTTACTCAATTTATCACTGGCTCCAAAAATAATATCATCAACAAAAACTTCTATGATTAAGATTCCATTTTACTACCTGCATTACCTTTTCTGAAACCAAGACGAAGTAGATATGTGTCTAATATTGCATACCATGCTCTCGGTGCTTGTTTAAGTCCATAAAATGCTTTCTTTAACTTACAAACCATGTCTTCATCTTCTGTAAAAAAAAAAACCATCAGGTTGCTCTATTTATACTTCTTCTTCCAAATCTTCATTCAAGAATGATGATTTCACATTCATCTAATATACTTTAAAATCTTTATGTGCAACATAAGAAAGAAATAATCTCACATCTTCCAACCTAGCAAGAGGAGAAAATGTTTCTTCAAATTCTATGCCTTCTTGTTGCGAGTAGCCTTTACAAACAAGTCTAGCCTTATTTCTTACCACTGTTCCTTCCTCATCCATTTTGTTTTTGAAAACCCATTTAGTTACTATCACAATTTTTTTTTAGGTCTTGGAACCAATTCCCAAGTATTGTTTTTATTTATCTGTTCAATTTCTTCTTGCATAGCTTTAGTCGAAGATTCATCTCTACATGCTTCATCAGTAGTTTTCGGTTTAACCTTATAAATAAATAAAAAATTCATCTCTTACTTTAGATCTAGTCATCAGTCCTTTACTTTCATTGCCAAATATTTGATCTTCATGATGGTTTTTCTTAACATACCTTGAAGACTTAGGATTCACAGTAAGCTCAATTGATTCATCTTCAATCTCATAATTAACCATCAAAGGTTTTTCATGTTCAGTGGGGACCTCTTTTATTTCTACAATCTGTCCACAGTCATACATTCTTTCTTGAATCTGAAACTTTTCATCTATTCTCACATTAGCACTTTCAATCAACTTCCTTAATCTCATATTGAAACATTTATATTCTTTTCTCGTATAATAATAACCAAGGAAGATATCTTCATCACTTCAAGCCATAAACTTCCCTATCTCATCATCTCTTTTGATATAGCATTTACTTCCAAATATTCTAAAATATTTTACAGTAGTTGTATGATACAACCATAATTCATAAGGAGTCTTACTTGTACCTTATTTGATATGAATTTTATTCAAGGTGTACACAGAAGTACCAACAACCTCTCTCCAATGAACATGTGAGATATTTCCTTCTAGAGACATAGTTCTAGTAGCACCTAATATTGTTTTGTTTCTTCACACTGCTATCCCATTATGTTGTGGTGTCCTAGGTGCAGATGTTTCTCTGAATATTCCATCATCTTCATAGTAGGTATTAAATAATTTTGATGTAAAATGACCACCTCCATCTGATCTCAAACATTTTATCTTCAAACCAGATTCATTCTTAACTTTTTCTTTGAATAAATTGAATTTGTCAAATGCCTCAGATTTCTTTATCAAATATGTAACCCAAATCATTCTAGAAAAGTCATCAAAAAAAAGTATAAATTACCTTTCACCATAATAAGATCTTGTTCTTGTAGGACCACACAAATTTGTATGTACCAGATCAAAGTTCCCTTTTTTTGAATAAGATTTTCTTTTAAAACTTATTCTAGTCTCCTTCCCCATAACACACTCTCTACACATACTGTTAGATGGTTTCACAATCTTAGGTAGATCTCTTAGACCATTTTTCATACTTGCCTTCACAATGTTACCAAAATTAATATGACAAAATCTTCTATGCTATAACCAAATGTCATCAACCTTCACAATAAAACTAGAAGCTTTAGATGTATTCAATTAAAATACATTACCTCTATATTTAGTACCAGATGTGAGCAAGTCTCCTGATTTACTTCTGATAGAACTTTTCCCATCAATGAATTGCAATTGATTGTTGGAATTAATGGGAAGTAGTACTGAGAGGGGAGGGATGAATCAGTACCTCTAAAACTTTTAACACCTTTCACAATTCATCATTAGTAATCATTCATTACTGCATTATCGACCATTAGTGTTATTATTTATTATGCATGTATTATTTATTCAAAATATTTAATAGTTTGCACCATTCATGAAAATGATAAACACATAACACAAGATATGGTATCACAGAAAACTCCTGTTAGGAAGTAAAAATTACGGTGGGGATGAAACCCACAAAACTTCACTATATATAGAATGGAAGGGAGCCAGTTGAGGCTTACAATTTTATCACTTCTGATGATCTACCCTATTAGGTGTATTAATATGGAGACCTATTAAGATCTACTTTGTTAAGAACTTTAGCAACAATGATTTAAGTGTACACTCAGTTATGAGATTTACAATAGGATGGTTAAGCCCACCTTTCTTGAAATGATTTTTTATGCATACTACACTTGTTAGAATGAGTACAAATGTTGACCTGACTGTATGCAATCTACAATTTCTGATTATAGGTCCATTAAAGCTCTCAGAATAACTATATCACCAAAGTGATTGATGAATACCTTTTGTCTGCTCGTCGGTAGCCTATGTTCTTGTTCTTGAAACTGATTTGATTCTTTTCTATCCTTTTGAATGAATTGTATTGTCTGGTCTCTAGATACTCTCTATGGCTAAAATCTTCATTGAAAAACAACTTTTTTACAATATATTGAGCATCTATTTATACAAATATTTTGACCTCTTCTACAATCATGCATTAGAATGTTAACTCTTAGGTCCAAGGTTTTCAACTTGACCTTAATCTTTAGTTTGCATGTTTTAAATTAGTGAAACTAATTAAAACAATATTAATTACATTGCTTCCTCTGGACATAGTGGATTTAAAATTAAATCATGAAGCTATAAATACAACTTGAGTGATTTATCTGATGTGGAAAGTTAGATCCACTTTTTGTGGGATGTAGCTGACTGTCCGTTCTTTGTTGTCAGATTGAACTGAAAGTATGTTGGCATTCCTTTGTTGAACTGCTCATTGGGTTCCCTTTGTCTATTGGGTTCCTCTCTTTTCTATTTCGTCAGGTTGCACTATTTTTACTTGTTGGGTTCTATTTAACTTTTTGTCATCAGATAACACTAAAAAGTGTTTGTCAGGTAACCTTGGCGTCGGGTAGTGTTGTGCCCTGTGTGTCAGTGTAGAGTAAACTGATGGTGCAGATCATATTTTTTCTTGTGTATACTAATGGAAAAATATAATGCCTTCAATCTCCCCATTTGACATTAGTATCAAAAACTGATATGTGCATAATACTAAAGTGTTTAGTATGTACACCATGTTTATATCCTTGTCATTATATGAATTCCCCTAACTGTATGCATCGGTATAGTATAAGTATATGTACATGGATACTATACATTCTCTATTCTTTTCTCTATATGTACATATTATTTCCTCCTTTTATTTCCCCTTTCTTTTACTATACATATTATTTCATCTTTTTAACTGAGGTGAGTGAACATATCACTTTCCCCCTTTCTTTGATACTTATGACTAAAATATACAACTTATAATATGCAAAAATTGTGACAAAAATGTGCAAATTACAATGTGTCAAGTATATGGGAATGGGTTGTCTTGATATCTTTGTGCATTTTCTCCCATTTTTCTTTCAGTGTTTCTAGTTCCATGTGTTGTAGCTCTAGCCTTGCATGCATATAATAAATGTTGTCTAGGAAAGAAATTTTAGGGCTGGCAATTAATGTATTTTCCTCTGCCACATGTTATTGTAGGAGTGAAAGTGTGGGTAAGATCTGAGCTTGGAGCTCATTTACCTCATCTTTGTACTTCATCTCTGCAATCTGTATGTCCTCTCTCAATTTTCGAGCTTGTTTGATTTGCTCATTGTGCAATTTTATTGCTTCTTCATTATTTGTGAGACTTTGTGCACTTGACTTAAGATCAATGTCAATTTGTGCTATCTTGTCAGTATACTCCCGATTGAGTTGATCTAATGTACATAATTTATGTATCAAGGTAATAGATTTTGAGATAATTGGATCAAGTGTGCTTACCAATTCATATATCTTTACCTTTTTCAATGCCTCTTCCTTGATTATCTTCTTGGCTAGCTTTAACTCATACTTTTGTTCAAGTCTCTCTTCTATGACCTTCTCAACATCCATGTTCTGAGATTGTATTGCATTTGTGAGTACCACCAATTGATCAAGCATTGGGGTGGTCTGATCAATATCTACATCAGATACAATATGTTGAAGTATTCCTCTTGCTACTTCTAGTACCTTGGCCTCTTTTGTTGCTCTCTTTTGTTTATCTTGAATGGCCTTTCTTTCATAGAGTCTTGCATATTTGGTCAATTCAATTGGATCCAATGTCCTTGGATCACAAACTGGAATCTAAATGATTTCATCTAGAGGTACTGGATTCTTATGCTTTCCCTTCTTCTTCTTTGAGATTTATGGGGATGCAGATGTATGAACTACCATTGCGAGTTCATTTTTCCTTTCTCAAGTTCTTGGTGAGGGTTTGGCTAAAGATTCTTCTAGTTTCTTCTTCTCAGGGTTCACCTGTTGGTTAGGTGAAGACGTCTCTCCATAATCCTTGGGTGTCTCTGCATATTTTTTTTCTAGTTTCTTTTCCATCTCATCTTTCTTTTCTTCTTCACTCTTATCTTTCTTTGTGTCCTCTTCTACCTTTTATGTTTCTTCTTTATTTTGATCTGTAGATGTATCTTTCTGATCGTTGGTTGCAACTTTCTCTATAGTTGTCTCCTTTGTATTATCTGTGGTGTCTTTTCTTTCAGCCTCACCCTTGTCCTTGGTTGTGTTTGTGTCCTCTGTAGTAGATCCATGATTACCCTCTGATATATTGATTGTATTCATTAATACAGCTATATTTCTTTGAGTGGTAGCTTGGGCTATATCTAGAGTGGTGTCCTTCTCGTCGGTTTGAGCATTTTGAGCAGTGACATCCTCATCTTTTTGTATCTTCTCTACAGGGTCTTCTTCTGTTAATTCCATGACTGATGTGTCCTACCATATTTAATTAGCAACATTCATATCTTTATTGTTTGATGTCTTCAAATCTTGTTGTTGTCATTGATCCTTAAGTGTAATGAATATTACTTCATATTTCTTCTGTGGATCTTTATCAGAGTCATAATTTGTGATGTCTTGAATGTCAAGACTATCCATGACTTTGTCCAAATCTATTGGCTCCATGTCTTATGTATTGTCTAGAGCAATGTGCTGAGGACTTGCATTGTCTATTTCCTCCTCTCTATGAGGCGTGTCTGTGAGAAGTAATTATTCCTCATGACTTGTTGACTCTATTGGCATATCAAGGAGTTGTATCCATTTAGTTTTAGTCATTGTATCTAGATCTATGAATTTGTTTTCTAGCACTTTGTATGCCCTTATCTTGGCTACAAATTTACTTGAGTGCTTCTTCATGATCTCTTTGATTTCTTCAATCTTAGATTCGGGGGCATTAGTGTTACTAGTACCCTCTCCCTTGCTTCTCTTTGATTTTGTAGAGCATATGACCATTGATGAGATGTTTTCTTACCCAGCTCTTTAGGTATTTGATTGATGAATTCAGCTGGTACATATTTGAATTTTCCCATTGACCTGATTATTGCTTCTTGTATCTTATTCTGGTCATCAGGTTTGAGTGTAACCCATTCCCTGATTTTCTTATTAGTCATTGTACCATGTGTAGCAATGGATTTAGCTTCCTCATCTATAGTTTGATTTTTTTAGCTCTTCTTTGCTACATTGGGCTCATCCTCTTTAGAATCCTCTAAGTTGGCTTTAGTTCTAACCATTCTTTTTCTCGTCTTTGTATGTGTTTCCTTTACAATTTTTTGCTTTGTTCTCTTAGCTAGTTGCTTCCTCATATAGGTCCTTACTTGACCTTTCTTAAGAGGTGTGGTATCAGTTGTAGTAGTTTGACTCCTTCTCCTCTGCTTCTTTCCAGGAGGTGGAGGTGGAGATGTATCAGATTTTGTCTCCTCAAAATCTGATTTTTGTTCTTATTTTCCCTCACCAATGGTGCCCTGTTCATCGGTTTCCTCTAGTTGTTCCCATTCTTCCTCTGTAACTGGTAGAATCTTATTGAGATTCTTAAGCATCTTATCTTTCTTATTGACAATTTTCTTGATTTCTAGGCCTCATTTTATCTTTGATCTGGCCTCTTCGTAGGTTTCAAACCTAGGTTGTTTGCTATCAACATGCTCATTTATTAATGCATCAATTGCACTTGTAGCCTAATCTATGTTGATTTCATAATCTAGTTCTGCTAACCAAGCTATTCTTGGTACAACTAGTTTGATATGAGTGACATCAATGTCCACCATAAAGTGTATTTCATCCTTATGTTTTTCAACAAGTTGTTTAGGACTACTAGTCCTTTCCATCATCTTTTCCTTGAACTCTAGGAAGTATGCTGACATAACAGATTCAAAATTGTCCCCTAGTGAATTTATCAGTTCACTAATCTATTATGTTACTAGTTTGGTAGTCTCCCATTTTAATTTTCCTACTAAAGGAAATTACTCTTGAAAGTGGAAAAAGATACACATGATAAGTGAGTTGAACTTACATGTGTTGGTCTTTGTAGACCTGGTTGTGATTATGTTCTCTTCAAGTTGTTTTAACAGGATCTCACACAGATCCATCTGAATTCCTTTGGTCACTATCTGTGTGCATAAATTGTATCACACTTCTATGAATCCTTACATTCAAGAACACTCAAGAATGAGGCCTCAAAAATTGATCCATAGCTCCCTAGGCATGGAGTGCAAGGGTTTTAAGAATGCTCTCAGCTAGAGCTATTAAGCCTATAACCTTGCTAATAAACCATGCAATGGGAGATTCAATGAAGACAAGGGCGAGAATGCCAATATCCTCAAGAATCAAGAATGAAATGCAATGAAAGCTAGATTAAGATGAATATGCAAGCTAAGCTATGAAAATGAAAGAACAAGTATTACAAAACCTCCTAGTTAAGCTAGATGAATTAATCTAAAGCATAAAGGAAATCTAAGCTAAGAATGCCATGATAATGAAAGAAATGAAACTATGATAACATGTAAATGCAAAATCCAAGAATGCTCCAAATCTTCAAAAAGCTCCAAAATGACCTAGAAAACTTGCAACATAACATTAGCATCAAAACCTAAGATATGAAAATGAAGGAGAGAGCTCTCCTTTTATAAGAAATGAGATGAAATGGACCATTGAGATTAAGAGGCAAAAGTCTTAAT
>MU223777.1:383157-396303 GCA_018584345.1 Thuja plicata
AATTGAATTAACTATTAAATCCATAATTATATGAAAGTGAAATAAGAGTTTCATTTGTACATCATTTCCTAGCTTAACCATAATTATTCATTAGGGAAATATTTTAATCCATATAAGCTCCTTATTAAAATTTCTGATGGAATTTCCAAGTATCTTAGAGTAATATTAATTCTATCATGTAAGCATAGGTTTACACCTTCATGTCCTAATACCACAATAGCTAACTAAAGGTAATATTACTTCAAAAATATATCTTAAATTAACATATTCTGTGAATTCATTTGAAGATGAAATCTATTCTAGTTAAGTTGACGAACTACAGTCAAGATATCTAATAACTTCACATAAAATCTACGAAAAGTTTTGCAAGAATAATAGTAGTGCTTACTAGAGAATTCTTACCAAGATGAGGGAAATGGAGGGGTCCTACAATCTCCTTTAGATTTTTTATGTTCTCTTTCGATGTATCTGATGTATTACTTGCATTTGATCCTAAAGATTCAAACAAATATGGAATCTCTTCTTCTTGATAATATTTTTCATTATTCCGGGTAGCCATACCTTTCCTCTCATTGAGCTTCTCTCTTATCTTGATTCTAGCTTCTTTATACTATTCATGGAACATTTGTATTTCAAGATTTTTATTCTCAATATTATTATCAAGCTTTTACTTCTCCATTGTATGATCTTCGTTGTTAAGCCTTTAAGATTTTCTTTGAAGATACTTGGCTCTGATACCAATTGTTGGAATTAATGGGAATTAGTACTGAGAGGGGAGGGGTGAATCAGTACCTCTAAAAATTTTAACACATTTCACAATTCATCATTAGTAATCATTCATTACTGCATTACCGACCATTATTGTTGTTCTTTCTTATGCATGTATTGTTCATTCATAATCTTTAATATTTTGCACCATTCATAGAAACATTCATGAAAATGATAAACACATAACACAAGATATGGTATCGTAGAAAACTCCTATTAGGAAGTAAAAACTGTGGTGGGGATGGAACCCACAAAACATCACTATCTATAGAATGGAAGGGAGCCGGTTAAGGCTTACTATTTGATCACTTCGGATGATCTACCTCATTAGGAGTATTAAGGTGGAGAACTGTTAAGATCTACTCTATTAAGAGCTTTAGCAACACTGATTTAAGTGTGCACTCAGTTATGAGATTTACAATAGGACGGTTAAGCCCGCCTTTCTTGAAAGGATTTCTTATGCATACTAAACTTGTTAGAATGAGTACAAATGTTGACCTGTCTATATGAAATCTACAATTGCTGATTACCGATCCATTAAACCTCTCAGAATAACAATATCACCTTAAGTGATTGATGAATACCTTTTCTCTTCTCATCGGTAGCCTGTGTTCTTGTTCTTGAAACTGATTTGATTTTTTTCTGTCCTTCTACATGAATTCCCTTGTCTAATCCCTAGATGCTCTCCATGGATACAATCTTAATTGAACAATAACTATTTTACAATAGATTGAGCATCTATTTATACAAATATTTTGACCTATTCTAGAATCATGCATTACAATGTTAACTCTTAGATCCAAGGTTTATAGCTTGACCTTGATCTCTAGTTTGCATATTTTAAATCAGTAAAACTAATTAAAACAATATTAATTACATTTCTTCCTCCTCACATAATGGATTTAAAAGTAAATCAAGAAGCTATCAATACAACTTCGCTGATTTATCTGACGTGGAAAGTCAAATCCACTTTTTGCTGGATGTAACTGACTGTCGATTCTTTGTTGTTGGGTTGAACTGAAAGTCTGTTAATGTTCCCTTGTTGAACTTTTGATCGGGTTCCCTTTGTCTGTCAGGTTCCTCTCTTTTCTATTTCCTCGAGTTGCACTATTTTACTCATCGGGTTCCATTTACCTTTTTTTCATTAGATAACACTGAACAGTGTTTATTGGGTAAGCTTGGCATTGGGCAGTGTTGTGCCATGTCTATTGGTGTAGAATAAACCAATGGTGTAGACCATGATTTTCCTTGTGTATACTAATGGAAAATATAATGCCTTCATTGATAACCGTTGTCCACTAGTTGTCCAACACTCAACAGATTATGCTTAAGTCTATCAAGAAGATATACATTGTCAGTATCAGTCTATCCATATAGAAAAATAGATCCAAATTCAATGATAATCTTAGGAGTATTATCACCAAGTATAACAACACCACCATCATATCTTTTCAGACTAACAAACTTTTTTTTATCTCCAGTCGTATGATGTGAACAACCACCTTTTATAACCCATTCAGATTTATTTTCAAAATGAGATACTAAGGATTGCTCTCCTTGTACAAGTTCATCATCATTAATAGCAATAAATCCAATTTCATCATAATCAACATCATCATCAGATAAGCCTTCACTAGCATAATAACATTCCTTGTCTTTTGAATACTATGATTTGCAAATCTTAGGTTTATGTTTTGGAGCCCTTGTATGATATCGAGATCCAAAATGACCAATCTTGTTACATGAAAAACATTTGAAAGGTAATTTTCCTTCAAACTTGTGCTTACCTCTCATTTCTCTTCTAGCGATCAAGGCTACCACTTCATCTAGCTTTCTTTCTTCTTGTTGTATATGTTCCCATTCATCAGCATAGTCTCCAAGTTCTTCTCTGAAGTCACTATTGCTGATGTTCACAACTCCAGATAAGGTCTTTTTGTTTCTATGTATATTTTCCTTGAATGCTGACTCAACTTCAGGTAAATAATCTCCTAGTTTTGTGGCCTTAAAAGTAGTTAGCTTTCCAATCAACATCTCTCTATTGAAGTTCATAGTAAAAGGTATAATCTCTTATATAGATTGTACTTTAGTTTCTTATGTAGGTGTAAGATATTTGAGCATCTTTACAATCACTTCTTCCTCATTGTAAGTACCTCTAGAGTTTTTGATGCCAATAACCACTTCAATAATTCTTTGTGCATATGCCCTAATGTTCTGATCATCTCTCATTTTCAATGATTCCATCTTTGTCTTCTAGTTTTGTACCTTCACTTTCTTTGTAAACCTATCTCCTATATATAGTGCTTCCAATATTGTCCAAATGTCATGTGCATAATCCAAGTCTTTTACTTCTATGAATTCACCTCTAGAAAGTGCGTTGATCAATGATTCCCTTGCGACCATGTTACATTAAAATAGCTTCTTATCATCTTCAGTAGCTTTATCCAATTCATCCTCAGTCACTATCTTTTCCTTCCTTTTCGTGATCATCCTGTAGTCAATTCCCAAACATAGAAAATGTGTTCTCATCTTGTTCTTCCAACTATCAAATTTTTCAGGATCAAAATTTTGACTATCCTTCTGAGGGTATGTGCAGGATCATGGTATGCCAAAAAGTGGCGATGTGAAAATAAGTCCTGATTGGTAGACTGATTGAAAAACAATTATAAATTTCAAATGGGATAACATTTTTTTAAATATCCAACATATGTCACATTCTATGCTTCACCTAACACAAGAAAAAAAGAAAAAAAAAATCAATTTGATGAAGTTTAGACTAAGTTAAGGTGGTCAGACACAGGAGCTTTTATATTTTGAAATTTTTTTATAAGAGAAATCATAATTAATTATTTACTTGGAAAAAAATTACAAAAAAATATGTGTCACATCCGTACATGATTCTACTACTTATATCTAGAATCTTCTAAAAAAATATTATCATCTGATTGTGTTTAACATGGCCAGACATACACCTACTTCTTATCTTTTTAGTCCTGGTTGATACACTGATTGAAAAATAAATATAACTTTCAAATGGTATAAAATTTTTGAAATAAAAAATTTGAGTCACATTCTATGATTTACCTACTACAATAAAAAATATTAAAAATTATCGATTTGATGAAGTTTAGACTAAGTTAAGGTGGTCAGACACGAGATTTTGTATATTCAAGAAAAGTTGTAGTAGAAAAATCATAATTAATTATTTAGTTGGCAAAAAATTACAAAAAAATATGTGCCACATCCGGACACGATTCTACTACTTATACCTAGAATCTTGTAAAAAATTATTATCATTTGATTGTGTTTAAGGTGGTCAGACATACACCTACTTCTTATCTTTTTCCTAAAATTTTCATACTACCCCATTAAAATTTGAAAAATTTACCATATACAATATTTTTTTTTGTGAAAAAAGGGCTAGTATCTTAGAAACTAAATTCAATTTTCTATAGATTCTCTTCTTACATATTTTTGATATAAGATTGAGAACTTGTTCAAATTTTTATGTGAACTTTCTAACACTGATTTTTTGAATTTTCATTGCCACTTAACGACCTATTTGGCATATCATGATCCTGCACATACCCCCTATAGTAATAAATCTTCAGGATCACCTCAATCTATTAATATTTCTCTCTAAGGACTGGTAGCTATGATACCAATTGTTAGGAATAACAGTCCACAAGCACAACTTAGAGGGGGGAGGGATGAATTAGTTGTGATATAGATTATTAAACTTTAAAATTTATAAACATAATCCACAATGCAAATGATAACACATTAAATTCCAATACAATAACACAATCCTTTGTTTTTGAGGAAACCCTTTTAAAGGTAAAACCTCGGTGGTAATTAGCACCCACAAATGATGTACTGAGAGTATAGTATCCCTATTAAAATATTTAGCCCTGTTAGGAGTTTATTTCAACATTACAGTACATATTCCTTGTTAAAGGACAAACCCTATTAGGATTCAAGAGTAACACTGGGTTCACTACCCAGGCACACTTCTCAAAGAAGGTTAAATCCACCCTCAAGGATTAACAATCTGAACAAGTGTATATCAGAAATATACAATCCCGTGAACTATCTGATAGCAACTACATTTTCTTGTCCAGTTCCAATGAAGTACTCTAATCACAAACTACGCTCTTCATATAACATCAAATCAAGCTTCATAAATTCCAAACTTCTTTGTCTTTCAATTACCTTCTCATCATGCCTTTATCACATCTTTTCAAAAGAAAACATCTCTCACAGATACCCTACTACAATAATTGATTAGGTCGACCAATTAAGCTTTCCCAATATACAAATAATTATAGAACCCCTTTCTAAGATACACAAAGTACCTAAAAAAATTAAACAACATTTACAATACATCAAATATACTCCAAAATCCTAAATCCATGCTCACAATCCATAAAACACGATACATATCTAAAGTCGGCCAACAAATAGGTTTCCTCCAGAATACACGTCATAGTTGACATCACCAACAATCTCATGGCTATCAATCAACACAAAGCATTCCTTACTGTGTCCTTTGTCATCCCTTAAGCTCTCATACTTTGAAACATGTTTTCCTATAAGATATACCCAAAACACAAAGACCTACTCTGTCACAGTCTAGAAATTAGTCTTCACTAAAACATCTATAACATATCAAATATGTTATATTAAGCCAAGAGACCTTAGGAATAAGGTAATCACACATCCTTCTTCATATCCTTATCTTCAATCATTCTGATTCATCCGTATAGTGTCCATAAATGTCACTCGGTCATCATACAGTAGTAATAACTAGTTTGTTCACTCCACAGAAACATATGTTGGCATCAGTGGAAAACCATGAATATCAACAACATCAGTAGTACCCAAATCTGATATCATCGAACAAGAAGAATTTGATGTAGTAGTTGAGGATTTATTTGAAAGAAATAGTGCCCTAGACAAAGATCTAACTGAATCCCAAAAGGAAAATGAAAGTCAAGCCCTAAAGATGACCGAAGTATTGGAAAGGATGAGGATAGTAAAAGATGCCCAAAAAGAACTTAAATCTAGAAAAGAAAATTTGGAGAAAACCATTAAATTCAAGGATGCCATTAGACAGAGGTTACAAGATGAGAACAACACATTGAATGAATTTATAATCACTACAAGTGATGATAACATACAGATACTTATCAAGAATGGAAATTTGAGAAAAGAAGTTGAAGACTTGAAGATCAATCTGAAAGTTGCGATAGAGGTTAATGAAAGGCTCACTAAGTTTGAGTTAAGCATGCAGAAGGTGGATGAACAATTGAAAAATATGAGAATAATGAGAGACAAAGTTGGCATAGGATATATCGGTCACAATAAATTTGAAATTGGTGAATCATCAAAATCAGAAACTGAGAACTAATCACAAGAACAAAAAGAGCCTATCAGTACACATGGTAAGAAACCTACTAAACCTACATGATAAAAATCTGGAAAGTTTGGTCACAAATCAAATGTCTGCAGAAGCAAATTAGTCCAAGGTAAATGCTTTCATGTATAATGCTACAATTGTAATAAGTTTGGCCATCAGGAAAAATAATGTAGATTAAGACCTAATAGCACATCATCATAAGGAATCTTTGTAGGTTACTATTATACATGTAGTGAGTATGAATATAAATTTGAATATTGTAGAATGAGGAATCCAAGAAGAAATTATGGACCATGGAGATCAACAGGAATGGTATGTTATATTTTTGATAAGTATGGACATATAGCACAAGAATGTTGGTACCGTCAATTCAAAGACAAACGATAGGACACAGATAATGGACAAGAAAGAAATGGTGATAACAAAGGAAAAACAACAATGAATTTAGATTAGGTGAAGAATGACATAAAGAAGTTATGGATAAAGAAGGAAGCTTTCACAACATTAGTGGAAGCCCCTGTGTCGAACGATGTAGGGAATTCATCATCAAACTAAGCAAGTAAGTTTTTCTTAGGGACCTGAAATAAATTGTTAAATCTATTGGTCCCTTAAAGGTTATAATCAAATATTATATCACTATAAATAGATCCAATAGAATTCATATTGGAATTAGTTAGTAAGTAGATATTATTGTTTTATCATTTCGAAGAGAAAGATAATTATCAGTGATAAGTTTAGTTATCGGATAAAAGGAAGGACTATCAATAGAAAACTTACTATTGAGAGAATTTATTGTCATAATAGAAATTTGAGCATTTTTTGGTTGACAAATACATGTCAATTCTATTCCTTTTCTACCCTACAATTCTAAATCAATCACTTGATCTAGTATCTAAAATATCTTAAAGAAATCTATTGCAAAGAATTATCAGTAAGAATTGTTACAAATGTAATCTAGAGAGCTTGTGTACCCTAGCTAAGAGAGTTGCGGGAAATCCCTAACAATAATCTTAGCTAACCTTGAAATTTTTCAAGAGTATTTTACAGAACATGATGACAACAAAGATTTTGAATCCAGTAGTTGTCAGTATCAATGACAAGCCAGCCCCTGAGTTCAAGTTGTGCCCCTTAAAGAAACTAGAAAAAGACAACATTAGAGCCTTATCATCATTACCACCAAGGGTAATGTTGATTGAAGACATAATAATGATTAGTCACAACAAGATAGTCAAATTGGGTGATGCAAAAAGACATAAAATTTACTCTGACAAGTTATGTGTAAATAACATATTCAAGGATGAGCACACGCATTTGTAACTGAAAGGATTAACACATGTGGTATTCATGCCTAAATTTTTGAATGAAGAATGTATTAGATATGTTTTGAGTATAATACAAGATCCTTTTTGTGGTTAGATTGAGATAAACCAGTCAAGATAAAAAAAGACCCAATTCATATGGTCACAGGTTTACCGGTCAAAGGAAAGGAATGCACCCTTTGGGTGAGAAACATGGAAGAGATAAGAAAGATAACTAAGACATCCAAAGAGGGATGTGCTATGAGAGTGGAAAAATTCAAGGACTTGGAAATCCGGTTTTCACTATGGTTATCGGTTACAAAGTGTATCAATCGAGTCAACATAACAACATACCAAGTAGTACTATGTATGCAGCCTACAAGATGGAAAAAATGGGGACGAATTATAATTTATTAGATATGGTGTGGAACCAATTATTTTCCAACATGAAGAGACTAAAGGAGGATCACAAACAAGAGGTTAAGTTTGGATCATTACTTATTTGTTTATACTTTTATGTTAAAAAAAAATTTCTGGGAATTGGTGCAGTAAATTGGAGTATAAATAGACCAATTATTTACTAGATAAATGATTATATTGAACAACTAGGAGAGGAATTCAATAAAATAAAGAGGGGATACTTTAAGTAATTTCATATCAAAATTAAAGACCACTATCAGATACCCCCATCGGTAGTAGATAAGTGAATTGATTCTATGTGTTTTCTGGTGGACACAGATACTTGCAGGATTCAACCTGTGGAGCCAAGGACATCTTGGGTCCCAGTGTCCAGATATGAAGTTGCATAGAAATACATAATTGGATGCATAGAGTATATGTTGCATCAATCAAAGAATACATCAGTCAACCGGTTTGGATCATATTAGGAAGCGTACAAATGGATTATGTTAGACATCAAAAAGCCAAAGATTCTGAAGAAGAAATAATAAATATTGAAGAAATTAACTAAAAAATATGAAAGTGGTGAAAGTGAAAGAAGTACCTAAATTGAGGAAACATAAATGAATACACCTATCACTATCGGTGAAATAGAAAAGGAGATTGAGGTTACACAAAATAAGAAAAATCATAAAAAGAGGCAACCTCTAGTATCGAATAAGAGAACAATGAGAAGCCAGATAAAGACTCTTTCTACATTAAACAAAATAGATACAAATGGAGAGAAAAGAGGCTAGGCCATGTAAGAAATTCATGATCTCTACCAACCTAGCAGAAATGGCCATATACATCATAGATATAGGATTATTTGGGAGAATTAATCCCACTGCCTTCGCGAAGTTAATAGATGATGATAAGAAAATGGTTGAGGACACCATTGTTCAACATTTTCTTTAGCATAAAAAATATCCCAAACATATAAAAGATAATGTACCTAGAGAATTATATAAGAATTTATGAGTAAGATAGAATTCATCATATCATAGAGTTGAGGAATTAAGATTGAGAATATTGAAAAACATATTGCCAAAGCTATCAAAGAATGATGCAGAAATATACATGGATATGAAGTATAAGCCATAGTTCAACACAAAAACATTAACAAATATCATTCTAGTAAATGATCAATCTGTGCTAGAATAAGACATAGCTAAGGTATGGAAGAAAATACTAAATGAAGCAGAAAATAAAGCCTATTCAGAGGCAGGAACATCACATGTAGATGACACTTTTGCAGTAAATGAACTTATCGGCAATGCACCTAATGCACCTGATATGTCAACATCCAAGGACACAACTATTATTGAGGACACTATTGAAGAATTGGAGAAGCCCACATAGAGATAGGAAAATGTAGCTCAAGTTTCTATTGGAAATGAAGAAGACAAGGTGAGTACAAAGAAGACTGTAGAAGAATGACCAAGACAAGATCATGTCATTGTTCAAGTTACACCAAGAACCTTACAAGACCCCCCACTACAAAGTACAAAAGAAATAATACAAGAGATGAAGAAACTAGATGAAATCTTACATGAGTAGAACCCTATAACAGAAGCATTCCCAAACTAACATGGAGAAAAAAAATACTAAGAAGGATGCCCATACCAAGAAGCAACATGATACAACAGATATCAGTGAGAATAAATCAGACACAAGTGAAAATCATACTGAAGAAGAAAAGAAAGACAAAACTGACCAAAAGAAAGATGAGACAAAAGATGGAGGTGATGATGATAACGAAAAAGATAAAAAGAAAGAGAAGAAAGAGGCCAAAGGGAAAAGATAAAGGGAATCAGAAGAAGAAGGAGAAGAAGATGAACATGCAGATGATGGTGATCCTGAGTTAGAGATACTCAAACAGGATCCAACAAAGTTGAAGAAGAATAAGGAAAAAGAAGAGTATGCTCGATTCTTGAACAAGAAAGCTAAATTAAGCAAGGAGAGAGTGAAGAAACAAAAGAAGATTTTTTTGTTTAAAAAATTAGATCTATTTGAATATCTCATGCCAGATGTTACTGTGGATACAAAAGAGTCATTAGTTTAATATTTGAAAGCCTATATTGAAAAAAACCATCAATCAGGACAAGATTTGGAGGATATACTTACCAGTAACGCAACAAAGAATCTAGAGAATAATATTGTACAACAATTGTTAACAAAGATCGTAGTTTTGAAGGAAGAACAATTAGAGGTAATTGAAAAAATGAAGGCAATTTTGAAGAGGGCAACATCAATGTACACAACATTGTATAATTTTACAAGTTCACAGGTGATGTTGATAATAAGCTTAAGGGTATTTAGACCAAGATAGTCAAACATATTGGCAATCTTCAACCCATGATGAAGTTCATGGATCATTTAGTTAAGCTGAGGGAGATTATCTCAAAGGAGAAAGAATTAATAGCCAAGTGAATAGGCTTACACATGAGAATTTTGGAAATACAAGGTATAATCATGCCACATATTGATATTATTCAAGAAAATATTACAACAGAGACAATTTTACATACCCCAGAGTTAACTTTCATGGAAAGTATTGACACCCTTGCATCAGACTTAAATGGATACATGATAGGATTGAATGCACTACGGGAAGCATGGGATGTAATTTTTAACAATACAGGAGATAGATAACATTTCATAATGGATAAATTATAAAGATATGCCTAAATAAATTTGGCTTTGAGTGACAAAAAAGGTGAAGTAGTAGTATCAAACAAAAAAAGGGGAAGCAGTAGACCAAAGAAGTTCAGCGGAAGATACAGGACATATGACATATCGATGAAGTTTTTGCCATCAATTTTAAAGGTGAAGATTGTTGGACATCATTGTGAATATCGTTTAAAATCATTGGCATGATGGTAAGGTAATGATAATTTTTTTCATTGATGTCAAATAGTATTGGGATTACTATTGGAGATAAGGATAGAATATAGAGGTCAACTATAGGAAGTTGACCACTATCTATCCTAAGGGTAATCACAAAGCATCCAACAAGAGGTAAAATATAAAATTGATTTATGGGAAGATCAGGATTAATATTTTAGTAACCCTAAGATAAAAATTCAGGAATAAAGGACGAGATAAGGAGATTTAGGGATTAAAAGCATTAAGGAACATATAAGATGAGAATAAAAAAAAGTGGAGCAGAGATGCGAAACAGAAGTAGAGGATAATAGAGAACAAAGATTGTGAACTTAACAGATCTGAAAAATTTTAGAAGGAAGTGCAAACATATCATTACTACTTTTTTAAATAATCCTAACAGTTTCTCTAATGTATTTTAAATCCCTTAATTGAGTAGTCTAACAAGGCTTAGAAGTTCTTTATTGTACAAATATTTTATAAATCCTTTAACAGTGCGAGTGTCAAATAGGAAAGATTAAATCTCTTAGAAGAGTAGTCTGAATAGGACTATATCTACACCTGTAGTATGAGGAAATCTTCTATCTATTGGGAGAAAGCTCCAACATGACAAGTTAGTGGGTTAGTACATATAATTCACGAAAGAAGAAAAAACCAAACAAGACTTCAACATAACATCGGATTGAGGTAGAGACAAGTAAATTGAACCCTATTCTACTAATTTTATTTTCTCTTTTTGGATGAATGTGGGTGTGCTCTCTCAAACACAATGGATCAATACCCCAATGCAATGCAAGATTTGATAAGAAAGAAGAGAGATTCAAGAGCTAGTATGAAGAACTAGTCTCAAATCTTCTTCAAGATGATAGATAAATCTATAAAATGACACGCATATGCAAGAAACTATGATTCATTTACCAAATTGAAGCCTAGCATGTGATTTCTAAGTGATCTAAACATGAAAACATGAAACTAGCAATGAAATTCTAATATTAAAATAGCATGATAACAATGCAAATTGAGAGATGAAAAATGAAGAGAATGCCTCTATTTATATAATTTTGAAGGAGAAGAAGAGGGCTTGGATGATGTGGCATCTATGTGGCTTCCACATAAGAGCCACATAAGGGACAGATAGGCTTGAGGGGATGGCCAATTTTGAGTCAAAGATAGAATTTAATATTTAGTGGCACAAGAATTCCAAGTGGGAAACAAACTTGTAAGAGGAATTTAAGAGGAATGGGTGACCCTTTTGGAGAGAATTTCCCCATGTGGGTGACAATTCCATTAGCCTTAAAAAGGTTAGGAATCACCCTTTAAGTATGATTAAAGGGATAGTTAGGTAGGTAAGCATGCTTAGGAAGTGAGGTGATGGGAGTAGAGTAGGAATAGGGTAGGCTTAGGGTAGGTATTTAGGTTGGATTAATAGGTTCCTATCTAGGGTTTAGATTATAATTCAAATTAGATTTGAATAAATCATAGTTTAGAAGAACTAGAAATATGGAGGGATTTTAATAAATATAAATTTATTAAAAAGGGGATTTTGTAAAGCAAATGTATTTAAATACAATATATTAGAATAGTATTTGATCATTGATAAATACTAGCAAATGAAAATATTTAATGGATTGAATTAAATAGTTAGAGGAATAATAGGGAATTGATATTAATAATAATATTAATATTTTTTGGATGTCTACTTATTGCCCCTCTTTGATGTGGCATTGCAAGTGACGTTGCATCAAAGATAAGAAAATAAGTTTCCCCGGAGAAAGAGGGTTTCTAGGAGTCGTGCCAAAGAGACAACGGTATAGGGTTGTGCCCCCTCGAGAAAAGAACGCAACAAAGACAATGTTGTGCAAATTTCTTGAAAAAAAGATGCAATAGGAAGGAGGAAATAAATAGAAGCCTTTTGAAATGTAGCTAAGAATGAAATTACGAATGCCAATGCAAGGATGAAAATTAAATCTAGCTAACTAGCTTTGAGGATCCATTTGTGTGAAAAATATGGAGAGCACATCCGATTTTGATATTGCAATAGGAGGTATGCATTAGGTGTTAGAAAATTTAGATGACAAGATTCCTTTGTGTGGAATAGACACTCAAAAAAAATCATAGTACAAAAGAGACATGTATCAGTATCCACTAGTCACAATGCACCAAGATATAGAAGATCAAGGTAGTGGTGAGTGTTGACGGGGTTTTGTGGACCAGGTCCGCCAACAGTCATAAGTTGTCACCGGACTCCGGAGAGATCGGCCAACTCTGCCTGAAAAGGTTGTCCGGGGGAGATAAATCCTCCGGGCCTTCAAGCACCTGGATGTCGGGTCACGACGGTGC
>MU223777.1:438433-449755 GCA_018584345.1 Thuja plicata
ATACAATGAAGTATGCACTCTGTTAGGAGATTTACAAAAGACTGTTAAGTCTACCCTGTTAAAGGATTTACAAACTGATTCAACTGTTAGGATGAAACAGTAGATCTTGACTTACAACTTTATTGCTGATAAGATCCTTTGAGTACTGATCACCTTCTGTGATTGATATGGCTATTCTGCTCCTTTACTAAAATGCTCTGCTCTGCTGCCTTATTGCAGTCTCTGCTTATTATTCTTATTTCTCACTTCCACACTTTTTCACACTTTAAATGGTATAATACATTACATATATATACCGTTCCCATAATTACAATTTACAAGGTCGGCCATATACAAATAAATAAAATAAGATAATCTTATTTGTAAGTCGGCCTTTCATAAGTGAACAAAATATTACTGAGTCGGTAGAAGCTTGAGTTCCTCAAGCTGGCTCGGTGATCTTCTGATACTCAGCATCCACTACAATACTCAGCATCGTCATGCTCTCGGTAAGAGTAGAAGCTCGGTCCATACTAGTCCCGAAGTGTAGCTTGGAACTCAGTAGCCACTAGTGACTCGGTAGCTATAGTGTCACTCGGTAACCACTGGCGACTCGGTGGTAACTGACTTCTCGGTTGGCTTCAACTGATGTCTCGGTAGTTACGGTGAAGCTCGGTGACTACCGTCTGCTCGGTGCATGTTGCTTTCTCGGTAAACACTGCTGAACTGTTCATATGCTTGGTGACCACTGTTCTACTCGGTATGAACTATTTAACCGCTAAGCTTTACAATGTGATTACTGAATGCTCGGTATGAACTGTGAACTGAGTGATGAGCTCGGTAAGCATTCAGAATCGAATAAGTGTTTTCACTGATGACAAATATAACATAATTCCAACACATGATTGATGTGATGAAGGAGTTGATAAGCCAACGCTGGAAGGATGCATCCTGATGGGTAAGGATTGGATTGGATTATGATTAAAATATATTCGCTGGCAAAAGTTGTGAGCAGAATGAGGAGCAAGGATAATCGGTCACAAAACTGATTTGTTGAAAAATATGATCGCAGTCGTAAGAGTCAAAACGTCACTGAAAAGTAAAATGTTGAGCGATGCAGAAATAAATGATGGTTTATTACATGATTTTTGAGAATATTTGATTTTTTTTTTTTCTAAAATTTTTAAATTTTTTTTAAAATGTTTTTTTGTATTTTTGAAGTATTTAGGTTGTACAATAGGAAAAATTTATACAAAAATATATAGGGGGGGTAAATGGAGCAGAAAATTTTTCAGGGAAAATGGGGACTATAAGAGGGGATCGGGGGGTTAAAGAAGGTCATTTGTGAATAGTGGTTAGGCAAAAATTGAGCTCTAGAGTGAAAATTATGGTCACGATCAATTGATGGACCAGCTAGGAGGACTATGAAGGACCAGGAAGGGAATATTAGCATGATGAGGACTTAGGATGTTAGTGCAATGGTGAGAAGACTAGAAATGTCATGAATATACAAGGACCAAACTGAATGATTAATTACAAGCAATTAATTACAAGCGATTTATGTACACATGTTGTTGCTGAGATTTGATTGGATCTTTCTTTTTGATGCATACGATAGTTTAGTATGCTAGTTGATTAGTTTTAAGAGGAAGGATACATCCTACAAGAACCTAGAGATGATGATGATCAAGATTTAGGTCAACAAGAGGAAGGATACATCCTCAAAGGACCCATTTCCAGAAAGATGGGATTCGTAAATCTGATTTGGTCAAAGGTGCATTGCGATCAAACTGTGGACCCAAGATGCTGTCAAAGGGAACTTGCAAAAACATAGGATTTTAAGAGTGTAACTGGATCATGTTCTGCAAGGACACCAATCGAGGACATGAGATATATACAAGAAACACTTAAGCCGAAGACTAGATGAAATATGTACAGGACTAAAACTCAGGGATTGTGATAGCACAATGTATGGACAATAATATACAAGATTATGTGTACAAAAAAGCTTAGTTAATGAGATAGGGGGATCATTTCAGAATAGTGCATGTGATGTGCGAACACCCAAGGAATATTTGTGAGATTCAGGAAGAAGTGGATGTGATAGGGGAGATGGAGGATGGATTTTTATAGGACTTTTTACACTTTTTATGGATTTTCTCAGATAACTAGAATGAACAACTAGCCATCAGGCATAGAAGCGCCTGAGATGAATGATATTGATTGGATCATTCAATGGTTCTCCTTTAGGAATGGAGAGTTGATATGCCCTAGAATTGAAGCATGCAGTGACAACATATGGGCCTTGCCAAGTAACCTCAAACTTACCTTTCTTTTCACGATCAGGACCCACTTTTTGATTTTCCTTTAGCACAAGGTCCCCTACCTGGAACTGGCATAGGTGGACTTTCTTGTTATAGTTCCACTTGAGTCTATTTTGATAGACAATCAGGTGATCATAGGCTTGCTGGAACTTTTCTTCTAGTAGATCAAGCTATGTGAGTCGTGTTACTTGGTAATCTTCATCATCATCAACCAGGCCTCTCAGTGATACTCGGAGGGATGGTAGTTCCACCTCAATTTTTAAGACTTCCAAAGCATTGTAGACTAGGGAATACATAGTAGTGCCACTAGGAGTATGGTAGGAAGTGCGATATGCCCAGACAGTGGGATTGATCTAGAGATGCCTGTCATGACCAGTATCACTGACAACTTTCTTGAGGATTTTGAGGAGGGTTTTATTAGTTACCTCATCTTGGTCGTTACCATGCAGGAAATATGGACTGGAGAAATGGTGATGTATATGGAGGTGAGCACACAAATCACTGACTTGTTGATTTTCAAATGGTGTTTCATGATCCATGAAGATGGTGGAGGGTATGCCAAAGCGACAGACGATGTGATAGAGGATGAATTTGGAAATCTGGACACCTGTAGTGAGGGTGAACGAAATTGCTTCAACCCACTTTGTAAAGTACTCCATTGTTGTGATTATGTACTTGTGGCCTTGAGAAGAGAGGGGAGTAATCTTATAAACAATGTCAAAACCCCAACAAGAGAAAGGCCAAGGAGACACAATAGGTATGAGGTCTTGGGCAGGAGCATGGATCAGATTGGCATGTTGTTGGCAAGGTAAACACTTCTTGATGAACTCACAAGCATCATGTTCCATTGTAGGCCAATAGTACCCTATACATAGAAGTTTCTTTGCTAGGACCATGCCACTCATGTGGGAACCATAGATTCCAGCATGTACATCTTGTAGAGCCTGTGTGACTTTGTTTTCATCTAGACACCTAGAGAGCATGTTGTGATAGCCTCGATGATGAAGGGTCTTGGCTATGAGGGTGTAACGGGAAGCTCTATGGATAAATTTTTGGTGTTGGTTTGTAGTGAGATGAGGGGATATGATATGATTTTTAAGGTAAGCCTAGATATTTTGGTACCATAGGGAATGAGGACCAACCAAGACACCTGCGCGATTTGATTCATCATTCTCATAAGCGAGAGAATGAAGTTTCTTAACTAAAAATTCATAATGCATAGATTTGTGAGGAATCTCTAAGAGGGAACCAATTGTGGCCATTGCATCAACAACCTTGTTCTGCAAGTGTGGTACTTGTGTTATCTGCAAGTGGAGGAAATATTCTTTCATCTTGTCAACCATCTTCTTATATGGCATCAATTTGTCATCTTTGGTTTGATACTCATCTAGAACCTGTTTGATGATGAGTTGGGAATCACCAAAGATATGTAGAGATGTGATGTTCCATTCTATAGCCATGCAAAGTCCTGCAATTAGTGCCTCATATTATGCAATGTTCTTTCTATAGGGAAATCCCAATTTGAATGACATAGGGATGTAGTCACCTTGAGGTGTGACAAAAAGTATTCCTACCCCTGTGCCATGAGCTATGTAGGACCCATCACAGTAAAGTTTCCAAGTAGTTTTCTCTTCTATCATGTACAAATGCTCATCCAAAAATTAGGTCACCAAACGATATGCATCTACCAATGGCGCTTCTGCTAGCTGATCAGCGATGACTTGCCCTTTAATAGTTTTTCTGTCTACATATTGAATGTCAAACTCACTCAGTAACATAACCCATGTTTCCATTTTTCCTATGAGTGTAGTCCTAGAGAGTAGGTACTTGAGAGGATCCACTTTTGAAATGAGATTGGTTGTATGAATAAGCATATAGTGGAGAATTTTTTGAGTGGCGAAGACCGCTACAAGACATGCTTTTTCCATAGGTGAATAGTTAAGATCATAACCCACTATGGTCTAACTGATGTAATAAATAGCTCTTTCTTTGCCTTCATCATTCAACTGAGGAAGGAGTGCCCCCAATGTTGTTGTAGTAGCAGAAATATATAGGATGAGTGGTTAGCCAGGTATAGGTGCTACCAAGATGGGTGGATTAGCCAAATACTCTTTGATCTTGTCAAAACTCTTCTGACACTGGGGATCCCACTTTAATATGTTATCTTTTTGTACAAGATGAGTGAATGGTTGGAACTTGTCTACTAGCTCGAAGATAAAGTGACACACATATTGTAGCTTTCCTTGGAGGCTGCACAATTATTGAAGTGTCTTCGGTGGAGGCATCTCTATGATAGCTTGTACTTTCTTTGGATCTATTTCAATGCCTCATCTAGATATAATGAACCCAAGGAGTTTTCCTGATGTGACCTCGAAGACACACTTCTTAGGGTTGAGCATGAGGCAGTAGTGTCCAATCCTATCAAAGACACATTCCAAAACATTAAGGTGATCTTCTCTTTTAATTAAATTTTCTAAGATATCATCTACATAGTCTTCAAGAATTTTGTGTATCATGTCATGGAAAATGAAAGTCATGTTGGAAAGTGACAATGCAAGCAATTGTTATTTTGTCATTGTTGTCAAACCTTAATTGGTGAGACTATTGTTATCTATTTGAGTACCATATCTACTGTTGATGAAGAATATTTAACAAGAAGAGAAATTGAATGGTTGAGTTAAGGCAATTAAAAGGGTACTTGATTAGTTGGCACTCTAGAAAAGTAATTAATTGTTTATCTTTCAAAGACAGTTTTTCTGGCTGTCTTGTGTCGAGCAAAGTTGCTTGTGCTGAGAAAAGTTTCTTGTGCCAAGAAAAGTTGTTTGTGATGAGAAAATTTGTTCAATGTCGAGCACCAGTGAAATTGCCAAGTGGAAACAGTGATGTTGGCTGACTTACATTAATTGGATTAATGATGAGATTTGAGATCTCTGGCCGACTTAGTTAATTTTATTGGGATATGCAAAGTTAATTAAAGATTGACCCACATCATTTAATGTATGGGTAACCATAATTAATGCATGGTTTCAAGATTTAATTAGAGACTACTTTGGAGAAGTAAATGTAATGCAAAGATGGAATGATCCGTTGGATCTGACCTAACCTAAGATCTATGATCTTGATTAAGTGGCAAGGATTTATTTAACATAGATAGAGAGGTATATGATAACCTTAGGGGTTATTCATTGAGTGTGCTAAGTGTGTTGCTAAATGTGGAAGTACATGTGTGTATGCAAGAGGATTGCATAGTTGATTTACTGTTTGGCATGATCTATCAGAGAAGGTTGAATACAGAAGTAGAGAGTTACATGTGTGATTGCTTGACGAATTTCCAAGCAGATCAGAAGGTTGAAATGACAATGCAGGTTATCCAGTAAGTTAACATCAGAGCTATAATTGGATTGGAATTTGCAAAGTAAGTTATATGTATTAGGTCACAACTGTTGATTACTTTCTAACCATTGTATCAGTTAAAATCCTTTAACAAGGTTGACCTAATAGTCATTTGTATAAATCCTCTAACAAGGTGACATTGAGGTGGAATATTCTAAGTCCTCTGACAAGGCCACTCCTGACAGCGTGATTAAATCGTTTAACTAGCTCACACCTAACAGTGTGTTCTTGTAACTTGTAACAGGGTTAGCTCCTCATAGAGCTCACTTTAAAAGAGTGAAAACTCGGTACCATGTTACTGGTGGTTTTTCCCATATTGGGTTTCCACGTTAAATAATTGTGTCAACTTGTGTGAATGCTTATGGTTTGTTTTACTGTTATGTTTCTACAAACAATTTCATTAGACAGTAAACTGCATGATTAAAGTTGTTGACATATGCTACTACTACCGAGTAGATCTGAAATATAGAAAAGTTTTATTTGCTACATCTAGAACTGAGGATAACTGATTCACCCCTCCCCTCTTCGTTATTCTAAATTCATTCCAACAATTGGTATCAGAGCTTTGGTCTCCTGAAAATAGTTTGAAGGTACTTGGAGCAAAAAGATCAAGATGTATAAGAAGGAGGTTCCCAAGCTGAACAAAGACAACTTCCCTGCATGGCAAGTTTGATGAAACTGTTACCCATTTTTATTTTTTTCTAGCTCAATAAAGTGGAGCTGGTTATGTTTTTCAGATAGATTGAAGGGTGCATCCCAGTTATTAATGGTGTCCTCAAATCAGCTACTTCTTGTTCAGTAAGGCTTTACCTCTATCATGTTTTCAGGTTTTCAAGTCTAAAGCTTGCTCAATTTATAAAACCCTGAAAACCCTGGGCTTTCCAGTGTTAAACGATGATTTTAAACCCTAAGCCTTGGCGTTTTGTTTCGTTGTTACTTTTTCCTTTCACTTAGGGCATGTGTTTTCAATTAAGTCACCTTGTCGCGTTACCCCGAGTGAATATTCCATATGTCTCCCCGACTTTGCGTTTCCCTTGTGTCGCGTGGTCTCGTAATGATTCAACATATTCCCTCAGTGTTATGAGACTTAGCGATTTCATCTTAGTCAGGAAGTCACGAGATAGTTATAAGGCTCTATGAAGATGGGACCCACTGCTTAGTCGGGTGATCATGTGAAGTTCTTGACAGTTAGCAAAATGTTCTCAGACTTTGTGATTACCTCATGTCACATTATCGCCAGATCAATTAGGTTGACAGTTAAGTCAGGCCTTCAGCCACGTGATCTCGTAATGGAATGACGGTTAAGAATTTTTAGCCCAGATTTCACGACTGACCATCTATGGTTTACAGTAAAGTGTAGTCGGGATGTCGCCAGAACAGGGTGATGACTCAGTTCTCTGTTATGCAATGAATGAACCAATGACTGTGTGACATGTGTCATAAGGTGGGTGTATATTAAAAGGTTGTTGGGTTGTCACCAGAAGGAGAAAGCAGATTCAGCGACAACGAGACTAAGGTTCTTTCCTGTCAGTCGCGATGTCTGGGAAAGACTTAAGGGTATGTTCAAATGTCTAGTGATTAAGCGCCAGTCGTCAGATGAAAAGATCAGAAGATCCAATGGTGGTCGCGAAGTCTGGGAAGAAAAGTGCCCTAAGGATGAAGTCCTCCCGACTTGGTGATTAAGGTCTATCGCGAAGTCATCAGAAGTAGAAAAGGTGCACATAGGACCTGTTACGGTAAAGTTAAATGTTTAGGGCTTATATCTCCTAACTTGGCGACTAGGAATTGTCACGTAGTCTTGGAACAGGAATTAAACATTTAGTGACAAGGAGATCACCATGACAGTTAAGAAAGATAGTTAGTCACAAGGTCTCAGAAAGAATGATGAGTTACTCTTAACTGTGTGCGACTTTGATTTCAGTTGTGTCGCGTGATCGCCAGAAGTAACTCAGGTCAGCCAAAGGTAAAAGTCTGTGTTGTCGCCATGTATCGAGATGAAACCAGGGTTAGTGACAGAGTTCTGTGACTGAGCGACTAAGATACCATTCAAAGGCATCGCACACTCGCCGATCAACTCAGATGAAAGGAAAGGAGCTCGCGGGTTGGCAACTGAGGAAAGAGGAGACACAGTTGCGCACTCGCAGTCAGTGATAGAGTAAGGTTTTTAAAGCTCGCGAGTTGGCGACCAGTCAAAGAATAGATGTCATCACCCACTCACGCATAGGATGGAAGCTGAAGTAAAGGCTAAGCGAGTATGTGATCAGACAGAGTATGAGACAAAGAGATGAATGTCGCTCAGTCGCTCAATATCCAACAGTCAGTTTAAATAGCCAGTGACTGTGCGATGATGGAATAGCTGAAAGATTTCAGAGCCGAGGTTGCTAAGTTTGCAGAAGAGAGATATTTTCTCAGCTTGCAGTGTTTTCCAAGGTTAATCAGAGAATTCTAAAATTTATGAAATTGTGCACAGGACGGTCAGCTGATCTCTGAGATAGATTTGTTTCAATATCGGTAAAGAAGAAGAGATTCAGGGTGTTGCAGGTATTAGCAGAGCTATGGCTGAGATTCCACAAGTGCTAGATGGGATAGACAAAAGTTGCAAGTACAAAGTACTCAGAACTTCAAGTGGCCATCAGATGATGAAGTAAAAGCTTGGGAAGTGATGACTACACCCAAGAAAAAGAAGCCTGTAGTAGAGGAAAAAATCTTGGATGATGAATAAGGTGAACACTTGGCACTGCACTGTTCAAGACAAGAGGAATAGTTATTGTAAAAGGAGAATGTAGGTGACTAGGCAAGAACAGCTATCCAAATTCAACGTAAAGACTATCAGCTACCATCTACAAATTTGATTGCAGTCACCAGATCAAGAGAAGAACAAGAAATATCTGTTAATATATGTTTGACTTGGTCCTTTCACCGCTTCTTCTCTCTCTTTTTTGTCTCTCTTGTAACTTTAGGGTTAGGTTTTCTATGACCATCCAAAGCTTGTTGCATCCTTAAGGGATTCCAAGATGGTCAAAAACCTATTTATAGCCTAAGAGTTGTAATTGTTAAGTAATTCTGATTTATGTAAGGAGGCATGCTTGTGACATTTTCTCTGTCCTTGATGTATTTTTGTAGAAGTTTGTAACTTATTGTGAGAAATAATATGCAGAGTTTGAAGTTCTTGGAACCAATTTATTGAATTGTGTCAGCCTTCTCTCTTTTCTGCTTGTTTGTATGCGTTGTAGATGGTTGATGGGTTAATTTTGAATGATTTTATTTCCTTTTAATCATGTCCCATGTGTAGCATCTACTTGCAGAAGAGTATGTTTGCTTGTAGATTGTAACTAGTGTCTTACATTTTGAGCTGTTAACTGTGAAGTCTTTCCTCTTAACAGGTTTAATCATGACCTTGTTATGAAATATTAATGCATGCCTATACAAGAGATTTGTGTTTTACCTCCAATTCAGTTAGTTGACCCAGGGTTTAATCCTGTGTGTGTTATGTTTTCATGTCAAAATTTGGTGGGTCACCTTAGTTTAGGTTTCGTTTTAGCTATTTACATTTTCATGCAATCCTTCTATCCCTTTTCCCCATCAGTTTTCAGTCTTTCAAGAAGCAAACAGGTGATCATCATATAGGAAGCCGGCCTAGGACCCAGAGATTCATTCCAGCCATAGGTTACCCAAAACCTTGGAATGTTTCCATGTTTCTCCAAAAGGTTAAGTTCCTACAAACTTAACAGGGTGCAATTTTAAGAGACAACAATTTTTGGCATGCCCGGTGGGACAGTGACTGAATTTTTCAGTCCTTTTTACATTATCTTTGTTGTTGTTGGTGTGTACAACAGTAATTTTGGCCTTCAAGAGGTAGATCAACACACATGGTGGCTCTGTAGAGGAGAATGAACTGGTTTCATAAGATCAAGTGCTGGTATGTTAAAAAATTACATATTATTTTCTGATTTCCAACCATTCAGATGATTAGAAATGTCAAATTTTCAAGGACACCATGTATACCCAGATGGTCAATTTTTATCTTCTCCACCCTTTCCTGAGAATAATGTCCAAAGAGATCTATTTCAACCATGTTGGAACCAGCAATCACAATATGCTTACAATCAGCCCAGGTCTGCTCAATCTTTTCATCATCCTGCAGATGCTAATGATTTACAAATTAAAGATACTGCAAGTTTGTTGTAGAACTTAACTATGTAGATTGATGACATTAAGAGGTAGCAAGAATCTGAGTTTCAGCAAGATTTGAGTTTACAGCAAGAAGAATGGTCATATCAAGCTTATCTTCATGAGCAGGAGGCCTTAGCTTGTCAGAATGAATGTCATAAGCAATATTTGGTGGAGCAATATAGGCGACAAGAGCTGCGATTTAAGGAGGATTTTCAAAAAGATTTACCAGCTCATGAGGAATTTCATGAGAAGGAACTGGAAGAGCACAAGGAGCTATCAAGGGTTCTGCTTGCTACAGCTATGAAGTGTGAAGAGGTTCAGAAGATACAACATGCTGAAACTCTTTGCAAAGAGTTGGACAAACAAGAGGTTCATCTTAGAGCAGATCTAGAGGTGCAAAAATAGCACTATGAAGACATGTTGGAGGCAAAAGATGAATTGTTAAAGGCCCTATTGAATCAAGCTTAGGAATGTCAATCACAAAACCAGGTTGCTGCTGAAAGGATCCTTATGTCAAGTACCAGTCTTGTTGGACAGAATCAGGAAATGGAAGCTTCTTTGTTTAGTGAGCTACCTGGTTTTGTTGGAGAGGATGACATGCTTGAACTAGCACCATCATTAGGCTTTGGACAGAAAAATGAAGGATATGAGTCTACACAAATTTTGCGTCCTCAACAATTAAAAGGTTAAAGGGTTCCTATGGATCTTCAAAGGAACTATCATGCTGCTAGAAATATCCACCCCATGCAAAAAAATGATGAAGACTTGGAAGAGGATATGTTCTGGGAGGAGCTGGAGATTTTCTGCTCAAACATTGATATAAAACCAACATCTTTTAAGTTAGAAACTCATGAGCAGCAGCAACCAAGTGTTGAGGCAGCTATGTTTCAATTTGAAACACATGAGCCAAGTCATCCCAGCAAGTAAGGTGATGAAGTCAAGGTGTCTTTTCTCCTTACAAATGAGATAAATGAATAAGTTGATCTCAATCAGCAAAAAAGTGTTGAAGAAGCAGTCCAAAAGCCAAACACCAGCAAAAGAAGCTCCAATTTTTCTCTTTCAAGGGGATGCCCTGTTAGACATTTATCTAGGGTGGAGGACAACTCACTCATTTTACTAACACCCAAACATGAGGTTCCAGCTGGAGATGCAATAAAAAAGGAACATGTTTAATCATTTACCCTCTCAGGCAACAGTGTGCGTGCACATCACAAAGAGGTAGGCACACTAGACTATAACTTTCAGGAGTTGGAATTATTTGTTGAAATAGTGTCCAATGTATATGTTCATCTAGCTACCCATGAATATGTCAATCATTGCAAATTCAGGAGAAAGGGCAGTTATTTTATAGAGCCAATAAATGGATTTGTTTAGCGTTTCTTCATTACTGGTTAGTTTAGGGTAGGGTAGGTTTTAGTTTCAATAAGTGTTGTCACACATAGATTAGTTGCAA